>PVJH01006580.1:0-101372 GCA_004026705.1 Nesogale talazaci | reverse complement strand
TTTGTTGCTGTTGTTATGAATGGGGAGCAAGACAACAAATAGCAAAAAAAATGTACAATTGGTAATATGAAGTAAAATAAAGCAGAGTTAAGGGATAAGGAATGGTAGGACTACTTTTTAAAAGAAAATCAGGAAAAGCCGCACAGGAACAGTGATACCTGAGAAAAAACCTGAAGGAGATTAATAATCCACCCTGTCCACTCTGATATGTACATCCACCAGCCACTTCCCAAGCAGCTCCACACCAGGATCTCCATGTTAGCTGCAGGCTGTGCACAGAAAACAGGCACTTATCAAGATCAACAAGCCTCAAACGCCAGGAAGGCGAGGTAAATTATACATCAGAAATAAAGGCCGCTGCTCCCAGGCAGACCTTTGAGATAAAAGGTTTTGCTAGATGTACACTGCAGGGAAACTATGATCAAAAGTTACGTTCAACTTACTGAACCTCTTCTAATCTAACATTGGTACAAAATAGAAATAGAAATAAGGCAAGGTCGACCCCACCCCCAACCAGTCCTGGGACTTTGGGGCCAGTTCAAGGGGAGGCCCTCTGAGACATGGGGATACAGTGAATGGTGCACCCTTTCCCTGGGAATGCCTACACAGTATAGAGTTAGCTGTGCCCCTCGAAGGTTTCCCAGATGGGCTCCAATAAATTTCTTCCCTTTTGCTTAGAAAGAAAGAAAGGAAGGAAGAAAGGAAGAAAGAAAGCAGGCAAGGTTTGGAGGTAGAAAGTCAAGCCAATGCATCCTTACTTCCTATATGAAGAATTCAATAACTCAAAGTCTTTTCAACTATATTTTCTCTATGTTTTAATTGTGCTCCATTAGACCTTTAAAAAGATATCTCCCACCACACTCCAACAAAAGATTAGGGCTGCCAGAGCAGTAGATTCTAGATTTTCTCTAGAAACTGGAGTGGGAAAACACCTGGGATTTTGAGCGTGGCCCTCTAAGGCCCAAGAATACCAGCTAACATCACATACTTCACCAAAGAAAAGCAGTTCCACCCATCATATTACAGATGAGAAAACTGACCAAATATATCAAGCTAATTTTAAGGTGATAATTTTATATAGCCCACAAATGATTTTACAAATATTCAAATGACCATTGGCAGAAAAATAAGGTTACAAACCCCTGTTCTAAAATTTACTGTAATAGTCATGTCTACATTCCAGAGACCAGTGCCCCCCTCAGTTAGAAGTAAAGGATGGACTAGATATTCTTTAAAGGTTCTGTCTTCATCCCTTTACAGCACACTGAGACCGAAAATACAGCATCCTCAGACCAAAATTGCACTCACTCAATACACACTTGTTGAGTATCAACATTAGGCATTGAAAACTCAAATATACAAATAGATAAGTGCATGAAGTTTCATTTTTTTTCTTTCACATATGTAACACTTTGCCATAAGTCCAGAGTTGCATTTATTCTAAAAACCAAAATTGAGTCTAACTTTCTGTAATTTAAAAATAAAGGGGGCTGAGCCCCGGTGACGTAGTGGTTGTGCATGGGACTGCGGCTCACTAGGGCAGTGATGCCCAAAAACCAAAAAAAAAAAATAATAATAAAGAAAATAAAGAAAAAGGGAGTATTGATTAGTAATTTAAACTGTTAACTACAAAGTTCATGTTCCAAAATGTAACTCCTCCTCTAATTTATAATTTAAAATATTTTCTTTTTAAAAAGGGTATGGGAGAAATCACACTTACGGTTGCTATGGTGATAAAAGAATAATAATTTATAAATTAGCAAGGATCCATGAGGGAGAGAAAAAAATGAGAAGCTGATACCAAGGGCTCAAGTAGAAAGAAAACGTTTTGAGAATGATGAGGGCAACAAATGTGCGTGACACAATGGATGAATGTATGCATTGTGATAAGAGTTGCACGAGCTGCCAATAAAATGATTTTTAAAAATAATTTTTTTAAAAAGAAAAAATAGTTATGATTTACCTATTGTCGACACTATACTTTGTTTTTTCTTTTGGCATCACTGCCCTCAGGTGGTGGGAGTAGGAGGCCCAGCCTTTGCTCCATGGAGCTGGAATTGAACCTCCACCCCAGTGGGCTGCAGTCCCACGCACAACCACTACGCCACCGGGGCTCAGCCCGACACTATACTTTTAAACCCTAAAAAACCCAAAATTTTAAAAAGACTGTAACTATTAAACTATTACTTATAGTGGTCTTTCCCTTCTTTAAATTACTTATAGCCAGACTGCCCATTCAGGACATTCCCCTCTGCCTTTTTATCTGGTGGGCATCTTTATTTATTATGTACGTTTTTTCCCCTTAGAATAAACCATTAGCTCCTTAAGTATAGATGCAACATCTTACTTCTCTTTGCATTTCCTGTAAGGCTTAAAATATAAATTTAGTTATAACTCATACATACAAAGACTAATCTGAATGAATGTGTGGTGGCTCACACATTTTTAGACAGCTAAAAAACAAAATTAATAAAAATCCAGGGGGAATAAAAAAATAATAAAAAAAGTTTTTAAAAAATCCTCGGGGAAACATTTTAAATCAAGTGATCAAGTTCTAGGTCCTATTATCTACTACCAGGAGCCCTGGTGGTGTGCTGGTTGAACCCATCAACAATTCATCAGGACAAAAGTGAGGTTTTCTGCTCCCATAAAGATTTACAACCTCAGAAACCCTAAGGGGGATACTGAGTTGGAATTAGTTTGGTGGCAATTATTGAGTGATTATCTACCAGGGTGGGGGGCGGGGGGTAGCAGGGGCTAAGGGTAGGTGCTGGCTGACAACCAAAAAGGTCAGTGGTTGAAACTCCCCAGATGTTCTACGAGAGAAAAGTGAGGTCATTTGCTCTCATAAAGATTATATAGTCGCAAACTCTATATAGATTTACCATGATTGAAAATTGATCAGAAAGATGAGCACTCTTGACACACAGAATCCAGGACAGGGAAACCCTTCAAGAATAGTAATGGGGGGCTGAGCCCCAGTGGCGTAGTGGTTGTGCACAGGACTGCGGCCCACTGGGACGGAGGTTCAATTCCAGCAGTGGGGCTGGGCCTCCTACTCCCACCACCGGAGAACAGTGGTGCCCAAAAACAAACAAACAAAAAAGAATAGTAATGGGAATAGTGATACCATGAGAGTAGGGGGAAGGTGAAGGGGAGAAGGGGATGAAAAGGGGAACTAATAACAATGATCGGTGTATAACACATACACAGCCAAGGGGGACAAACAACAGAAACAGGGTAAAGGGAGATAGCAGACAGTGTAAAATATATATATAATAACATGCAGTAATTTATAATTTATCAAGGGTTCACAAAGGTGGGATGGGGGGGCAGTGGAGAGAAAAAAAGAGGAGCTGATACCAAGGGTTCAAGTAGAAAGAAAATGTTTTGAAAATGATGATGGGAACATATATACAAATATGCTTGATATAATTTATGTATGGATTGCTATAATAGCTGTAAGAGGGCTGAGCCCCGGTGGCGTAGTGGTTGTGCGCGGGACTGCAGCCCACTGGGATGGAGGTTCGATTCCAGCTCCACGGAGCAAAGGCTGGGCCTCCTACTCCCACCACCTGAGGGCAGTGATGCTCGCCCCCCCAAAAAAAATAGCTGTAAGAGCCCCAAAGGGCCAGCCCAATCTTGGGATACATATGGTTGCCGACTAAAAAGGAAGGGGAAAGAAAATAAAAAGACAGGGGTAGCAGGGGAATAGGGCACTAACCCAACCAGGGGGAGAGTATTGTTTATATCTCCACAGGAGCTAGGGAGAGGGACCAGATTTCAACTCATTGCGCCAAGATGTTAACGCAACAAAGCAACATGACGAGGTCTGTGGGGCTGGCCCTAACCCTACTACATGGACAACCTTCCCCTGCCCCCATCCCCCTCAGAAGAATTCACTTCAGAGGACATCTGTGAAGCTGCAGCTTGGAGAGCAAACAAAGAGGGAAGGAGAGTGGAACACATCCTGGCCCACCAAGTCCCGAGGATGATATTTCTGCTCAGAGCAGCCCATGCACAGAGAGGACCAGAGATAGGGTCAGCCCCACCGTGAGTCATGACATCCCCACTGACCCATAGTGCTACAAGGGACAAAGATGGAGGCACAGTGCGGGAACTGTGCCCAATCTGACCTCACCACACCGGGGCAAAACACTAAAGGCATGCAACAGAGCAGCAAGGGGAGCAAAGCAATGACATCCAGGGGCTAATACCAAGAGTAGACATCGGGGCCAGGGCATGGCATGCAACCCATCAGACTCGACCAGAAAACACTCATAAATGGCAACAAACAGACCTGGAACTATTTATAGACTTTTTTGTTTTATCTTGCTTTGTTTTGCTCTGTCTTATTTTTCGCGTGTGCACATTATTATCTTTGCAGGTCTATCTAGATAAGATAGGATAAACAATCCTGAGTAGAAACAATGAGATCAACAGTTGGGGGTGGGAGGGAAGGTGGAGGAAAGGAAGGGGGATATCAACCAACCCAGGGACATTGGAACAACAAGTGATCTAAAAATCGAAGTGAGGAGGGTATAAGATACGTGATGGGGCTTGCTCAAGGGCAATGAAACTGAGAGGAATTATTAAAAGCCAAATGAAGGCCAGACATGATAGTGGGACAAGAGGAAAGTAAAAAGAAATAGAGGAAAGAACTAGGAGGCACAGGACATTTATATACATCTAAGTACAGTCATGTACTTAAGTAAATATATGTAATGACAGGGAAAAAATGTATCTATGTACATATATTTATATATTAAGTGTTAAGGTAGCAGATGGACATTAAGGTAGCAGATGGACATTAAGCCTCTACTCAAGTACTCCCTTAATGCAAGAACACATTGTTTTAATAGCCTGGCATTGTGTGATGCCCACCTTTCCAATACAATTGAAGACTATTTTAGGCACAGAAGCAAATGTGGTGAAGAAAGTTGATGGTGTCTGGCTATCAAAAAATAAAGCATCTGAGGTCTTAAAGGCTTGAAGATAAATAAGCGGCCATCTAGCTGAGAAGCAATGAAGTTGACATGGAAGAAGCACACCAGCCTGTGTGACCACGAGGTATCAAAGGGATCAGGTATCAGACAACAAAGATTCAGAACCAAAAATCATATCAGTGTGAATGAGAGTGGAGATCCTAAGTCTATCTATATACAATTGGACATCTCCTTACAGAAGGGTTACAAGGAAGAGACAAGCTGGTCAGGGTGCAGTATAGCACTGATGAAACATACAACTTTCCTCTAGTTCTTTAAGGTTCACCACACCTTTATCATGAACCCCAATTCTACCTTACAAATGTATACAGGTACAAATAAGAGTTGAAACAGGGGATCCAGGACAGATAAACTTCTCGGATCCAGTAATGAGAGTATCAGTAACAGCAGGGGAAGGGGAAGGTAGGGGGAGAAGGGGGAACCGATCATAATGATCTACATATGAACCTCTCCCAAGGGGGCAGACAACAGAAAAGTGGGTGAAGGGAGGCATCGGTAAGTGTGAGCCATGGGGGAAAATATATATAAATTATCAAGGGTTCCTGAGAAGGGAGGGTGGCAGAGAAGAAAAATGAGGAGCTGAAACTAAGGGTTCAAATAGAAAGAAAACCTTTTGAAAATGATGATGGCAATATACGTCCAAATAGGTGCTTGACACAATGGATGGATGGATGGACTGTGATATGAGCTGTACAAACCCTCAATAAAATGGTTGAAAAATTTTTAATTAAAAGAAAGAAAATTGATTAGAATGTCTAGCACTAAGAGTTGTGGTGGTAGAAAGATTAAGTTCTTGGATGCCAACTGAAAGGTTGGCCATTTGAACCTATTCAGTATGTTTATGGAAGAAACTACCTGGCAGTCTATTCCTGTAAATTCTACAACCTAGAAAACCCCTCAGTAGAGTGCTCTGTTACATGCAGTTGCTATGAATAAAAATAGATTCAAGGGTGCCTCAAGGAACAATAACATACCTATGTGCTGCGTGACTGCTCAGGCTGGTGTGTAAGTGAAGATACAATACCCGTAGCTCAGTCACTGAAGCACTGGCATTAAGGGAATCGGCTCTGGAGCCAGGCTTTACTGATTTAAAATCAGAGCTTCACTAGACTTGAGCTAGTTACATACTTTACATACTTAACCTCTTTGGATGTCAATCTCTTCATCTGTTTCAAATGAAAATATCATCATTGATGTAAAAACTGAATCAAATAATTTATGTAAAACACTGTTTAAAACATAGTTAAAAAGTAGCTAATGATATCATCTCCAGGTTTATCAAGTAGATTAGCTATACTGAAAGGCAAAGTTATAGAGTTTAATATGTTTATTGCTATCATTCAAATCCAACAAAATGAGGGGAAATACTGTGTTTTAAAACAGCTGCTTAGGAAGGAATGGGGATCTGAAAGCATTGATGATCATCTAACCCTACTCCATGGGAGTGAACAACAGAATTGCATGTGAATGGATACAGTGGATCGTGAAAGATATATCAATAAAATTATTATATTAAAAAAACTATTAGTCATCATACTTTCTAAGAATTAAAGTTATAAAAACTGTTTAACTTTTACTACTTATATAATTCTTGACATATATCATCTATATTGCCTTTGTAAAGAGTAAAAAAATGTTAATCATTAAAAACAAATGTTTAATAAACCTTTTGAATTATAAATAGAGTTGCTTTAAACGGAACTACAGTTCCTTACAGTTTCAGCTTTACATTCTTTTTTGTTTTTTGGGCATCACTGCCCTCTGGTGGTGGGAGTAGGAGGCCCAGCCTTTGCTCCTGTGGAGCCGCTGCTGGAATTGAACCTACATCTCAGTGGGCTGCAGTCCCGCGCACAACCACTACGTCACCGGGGCTCAGCCAGTTTTACATTCTTATACTTCTTTCAAGCTCTTAAATACTGCACTAAGACATGAGTAAACAGGGAAGCTGTGCACTTACAAACGACTGAAACACTGAGGTGTATGGCTTTTCTACCAATTTAGGACAAAATGGCGCACACCTCCTTCTTCAGAAGAGGCTCTCAGAAGGTTGCCTATTCAGGAATTGACAATATGTAGCTTTCAGGAAGGAAGGTAGGTAGGTAGGGTGTGGTGTGGTGTGTGTGTGTGTGTGTGTGTGTGTGTGTGTGTGTGTGTCTGTGTGTGTGTGTGTGTAGTTGATCAAAGTGAAATCCCTAAAACAAAATCCCAATTTGAAAAGAACAATGAACACAGAGTTCATTAATTAGCTGCTGTCCAGGGCAGGGCCCATCTTTGAAGAGGGAACACATCTATAAGTGGTACTAATGAAAATAAAAATAAAATCCTCAAATCTAGAAGTCTAGGTTCTTTAAAACTTACTCAGGTAATATTCCTCACCCGTGAAAATATTCTAGCCAAATTAGAAAGATGCTTGATGTTCCAACAACGAATAAAGAAGAACTGTGTGCTCACTCTCTTCCACAAGGCTGTCACTCCTAAAAATTTATATCCTAACCATTCTTCCGAAACAATCCAAGATGACCTCCAGCTCCGGGAGGCTTTCTTTAAAAAGCCTAAATCAAAGTGATCTTTCCCCTCGGAGTCATCCTTTTTCTTTCTTTTCTAGCACTCCCGCCCCAGCCTCTCCAACTCCGCATGACTTGATTCAATCTGTGCTCTCACCCCATCAGCCTAGATGCATCTCTCCAGGTGCACCAACGTGCTGTCCCTTTGCTTTGTTTGGAATATTTCCCCCCTATTCAAATCATATCAACCTGGAGCACTAGAAAGAAGACTGGGTAACTTGGCCTAATCTGAGTTGAAGCCCCAGCTCCATCCACTCCTAGCCAAGACTCCTCCCTAAGTCTCCTACAGCTCTTTCAACTAGGCAACACATCCTCCATATGTAAAACCAGATAGCAACTAATGATTAAACAATTCTGATAGGTTATACCTAATAAAGTACAGTAGACATGATCTGTGCTTTCTAAAATTTATGAACTTCACAAGAAAAAAAGAGGTAACAGAGCTTGACAGCAGAAAAACTGACAAGGAGTCAAGGCATTAGGGTGCTAGTCTCAACACTGTTACACAATCTACAGGATATACTGGTATGTGTCTTTTCTTTGGTGCACCTCAGCTTTCTTCCTCTATAAAAAGAGCAGGGGTTGAACTCCTGAGTTATATTTATATATTAATTTTATTGGGGGTTCAAACAACTCTTCTGACAATCCATATGGACTCCTGATTTCTAAAGACCTTTATTTGCTTTGATATGCTATGGAGAATAGCTACAGTATTAGCCCATTCATGCAGCAAGCCAAACGGGCAGCGAACATCATGCCCATAGTAACCAGAATTAAGTTGCTGGATTCAATGGAAGCTGGATTCATAGAGAATCTCGAGGCATGGGGGTGGGGTGGAATATGTGTTGGAAAGTTGAAGACAGATGATGAGGACATCTGCTGCTAGAAGGTCATAGCTAATCACAGGGACACACTCTCTTTCAGGAAGCTCTGCACAAAACCTCCATTCAGGATCCAAAGTCCCTTTCCACTCAAAGGAGCCTCGTGGTCCAGAGAGGGAGAGGTACCAGTCAGGAGTCTGGCAGCACACACAATAAACAAAGCCAAATAGGACAGCACTGAGGCCACATTCGGTCTTCTCAGGGTTTTTCCTGTCAGAGAAGTGAAGGGGAGCAATGGGACAGCAAGGCCCTGATAGAGATAATTTTTCAGAGCATGCGATGAGTCATAAAACTTTTAGGGTGTAGTGGATCACACGTTGGGCTGCTAAATGCAAGGCTAGCAGTTCAAAACCAACAGCCACTCTGTGAGAAAAAGATGGAGCTTTCAACTCCCGTAAAGAGCTACACTCTCAGAACCCATAGGGGCAGATCTACTTTGCCCTATTGGCGAAGAAATCAACTTGATAACACTGAGGTGAAAAGGACTTATTTACAGATTTACAAGAAGTAAAAGCGAATAAAAACACCACCATGTTACATAATTTCCTATCAACTTGACATTGCCTCCTTGCAGGACCCTATAAGGAGGGTCCAGGGACCCTCCACCCCTCCCCCCTCTCTGCCCTCCCCTTCCTGCTTGCTCACCCCACGCAGCTCCTGGAGCTCTGCCTTGTTTTCACTGACCTGGAACCCATACAACTTTGCACACACCAGCCTATGCTCTTCCTACATTCTCTACCATTGCACGTGGCTTCCTGAGTCTGAAGAGGGACTGAGGAACTAGTATCATACTTATGGGCTTGAGTTGGGCTGGGCTGTAATGTTTTCTTAATATATAATTACTTCTTTTTGTTTTGTTTTTTGGGCATCACTGCCCTCTGGTGGTGGGAGTAGGAGGCCCAGCCTTTGCTCCTGTGGAGCCACTGCTGGAATTGAACCTCCATCCCAGTGGGCTGCAGTCCTGCGTACAACCACTATGCCACGGGGGCTCAGCCTATATATAATTACTTCTTGCTATAAAGTTCCTTCATACATACATACATACATACATATATATATGAGTGTCACTGAATTTGTTTCTATAGTCAACTCAACTGAACACAGAAATGAAAAAGCATACGTTCTGCAATTGGTCAGATTCTGGTTCAAAGTTGAACTACTTACTATCTATATAACCCTGGCAAGTTATTATTTTTATACGGTTCTACTGGCATATAAGCCATATCATAAAAATTCAACAGTTCAGTCAAATCAAGAAGAGTTTTACAATCATTACCACAATTAATTTCAGAACATTTTCTCTTTAGTACTCATTGCTATGGCAAGTTATTTAACTTGCCTTAATTTCCTCATCTATAATACCGTGGTTAAGAATCTCTACCCCGGGGCTGAGCCCCGGTGGCGTAGTGGTTGTGCGCGGGACTGCGGCCCACTGGGACGGAGGTTCAATTCCAGCAGTGGGGCTGGGCCTCCTACTCCCACCACTGGAGAGCAGTGATGCCCAAAAAAAGAAAAAAAGAAAAAAAAGAATCTCTACCCCATAGGACTATTCTGAGGATTAAATGAAAGAAATGAGAGGCACAAAGCAGCTATACACTCTGAATTCTTTTTTCCTTCCTGCTTCCCTATCACATTACACCAGTGGTTCTCAACCTTCCTCATGCTGCAACCTTTTCATACAGTTCCTACTGTTGTGGTGACCCTCGACCATAAAATTATTTTCATTACTACATCATGACTGTAACTTTGGAATTGGGCGACCCTGTGAAAGGGTCATTCAACCTCCAAAGGGGTCATGACTCACAGGTTAAGAACCACAGCATTACACTATATCTATTGCTAGTAAAGCATCATGATGTTGAAAATAATAGTAACATTTTTGTACTTCTCCTCTTATATGAAGGTGCATAAAAAAATTCCATTATCTTTTTTTCGGGGGGTGGGGGGAGACATCACTGCCATGTGGTAGGAGTAGGAGACCCAGCCTTGCTCCTGGAGAACTGCTGCTGGATTTGAACCACCAACCCAGTGGGCTCCAGTCCTGCACACAACCACTACACCACTGGGGCTCAGCTCTCCATTATCTTTTTTTTTTTTTTTAAGGCATCACTGCCCTGGTGGTGGGAGTAGGAGGCCCAGCCTTTGCTCCTGTGAGCGGGAATTGAACCTCCATCCCAGTGGGCCGCAGTCCCGAGCACAACCACTACGCCACCGGGGCTCAGCTCTCCATTATCTTATAGTTCCATTTTTCCCACAACCTTTTTAAAAGCCCCTAATGCATATACCACTGCCACAGTGAGATAATAAACAATTTACAGTAGTTCTCAACCTTCCTAATACCAGAAACCTTTAACACAGTTCCTCATAGTGTGGTGACTCCCCAAACATAAAATTATTTTTGTTGCTACTTCATAATTAATTTTGCTATTAGTTAGGCAACCTCTGGGAAAGGGTCGTTCAATCCCCAAAGGCATTGCAACCCACAGGTTGAGAATCACTAGTTTAAGGGAAAAAGCAGTAGCTTAATCTAACACTGAAATCCCTAAATAATGCTCACACACACAAATGAATTTGTCTATAATGAACACAATCTTTCCTATGTTTGAGAACATTGTTGCAGTCATTGAGTCAATTCATCTCATTGAATATCTTCCTTTTATTCACTGAGCCCTATTTTACCAAGCCTTGTGTCCCTTTCCAGAAACTGTTCCTTGCTGATAAATCATCCAAAGTATATGAAATGAAGTTTCACCATCCTTGCTTCCAAGAAGCACTCTGGCTATACTTTTTCCAAGACATATTTATTTGTTATCTGGTGGTCAATTATACTTTCAATAGTCTTCACCATCACTGTAATTCTTTACAGTGTTCCTTAATCACTGTCTAGCTTTTACACACACATGAAACCAGTGAGACTATCATGGCTTTAATCAGACACAACTGAGTTCCCAAAGCATCATCCCTGCTCTCTAACACTTTTTTTGCGGGGGAAGGCATCACTGTCCTCTGGTGGTGGGAGTAGGAGGCCCAGCCTTTGCTCGTGGGACCGGAATTGAACCTCTGTCCCAGTGGGCCGCAGTCCCGCGCACAACCACTACGCCACCGGGGCTCAGCCCTGGTATATTTATCTTTAGGAAAGATGGGAGTAATAACAGGTATCATCTCTCAGGGCAATTATATAAATTAATATTTTAAAGTACCTGTCATAACACAACAGCTTGAGGGGAGGGGGAATGTGAGACCACATTGTATGCTTAGCAGGTAAGTGAAAGTCAAATAGGAGAAAGTCTTATGCTGTCAAAAGCAAGAAAGGGCAAAAGGTTTTGGAGAAAATTATGCTTTGAAATTATTTTCAAAGGAATAATAACTCATTTCTCTAGAATGGGGGGGGAAGCCACACAAAAAGGTTTCCTATGAACAGCTACATTTGATCCTAAAAAGAGTCCTATATACAGTAAGGTTCCTTATCAAATTTCAATATAAGCTTCAAAGTTTAATCTACACCTACTTGTGGATCCATGGATGGAGTACTAAGTGTCCTTTTAAAGAAACAGAGAGAAAAGGTTTTTAATGTCAGCAATTATCTACCAGTACCACCAAATATTACAATGAGGTACTTCAATTCACTGTGTCTCAAGATAGCTCCCTCTTGCCAAATACTGTGTCTAAATTTCATCATTAACACATTCACTCCGGGAAGATATAGTACAACTTCAACAACATGTCAATTCTTATTTACCAATAAGACAACTATCTTAACTTTGGGAAACCCAATGGCTGTGGCACAGAACAATTTTTCTTGAAATCACAATCTGGGAAAGAAACTTTCAAAGTTACTTTAATGATGTAAACAAGTACGCTGAGGGTAGTAAACTTCAAAAACGAAACAGATGGGGAAAAAGTGCTTCCAATTAAAAATTAAACATTATAATCACTCATGATATATAAATAATAAAACCCCATGAGTTAGCACAGGGGCTCAATGAATACATGCTAACTGGTCAATACAAAAATATCCACAGAACTGTGTTGTCTAAAGAGACTTATAAGTATAAGAAACAAAAGGAAAAAGTTCGAAGGCAAAAAGTGAAAAATGAGAGGCTATAAATAAATTGGTCTGAAAAGAACTTGGCTTAAGAAATCACTTTTCACAAGAAAGGCCACATCAAAGAGGTGGCATTTGGCTGTGTCTTAAGAATTAGAATTTTCTTAGGAAATTCCCTCAAAGCAATATGATTTTTCAGAGTACATCTCAGAAAGTAATGAAAGGCATTGCTACAAAACTATAGAAACTTTTATTAAATAAAATTACCAAAATGAGAAGCTATATATCTTTCTCTAGATTTACACAATTCTGAAGATGGTGTTGTGTCTTTAAAACCCTTCCCTGGAGAATCCTGTACTCTTAAATTTATAACTACCAAATGATGGTTTTAGCATTCTGAAGGGGACTCAAATCATGTTCCTTTGAAGTGTTCTTTTAGTTTTATAGACAAAAAGAAGTCTGAAGGGACAGGAGCATGGCTACAAGATTCCAAACAAAATCCTAAGGCAGCCCATATTAAAGAATAAGCAGGTGCACTACTATGACAGAAAAAAAATATTCTAAGCAATATTTCTGGCCTTTTACATATGAATGCAGTTTTCAATTTTCTTAAAACTTCTTCCTAATAAGCCCTTGTGATCACCCTGTACCACCTGATAAACTCAATCAGATTATCCTCCTGGAATACCTTAAAAAACCCAAATATCTTTACCTTCTAAGCTGAGCTCTCTGACTTGAATATCATTGGCCCAGCAGATTCCCTCCTAAGTCTCTTTGGGTTGGATCCTTAATTTGGGGGGAAGGCACCATATGGAGACTAAAGACAAATGCATTTGGGGGAGAATTTGTTTGTAGTCATGAACTAATTGCAGAGTCATGTTTAAACATGATTTGTTTGGAATAAACTTAATATATGTATGAACTGGAAACCTAGTAGTAATATTTTTTTTACTTATGCTAATACAAAGAATCCTTATCTTTCAAAATATCTTAATGAGTCCTGGCTCTGTTTCTTTACCAGCTCTTAACTCAGGAAAGTTATTTAACTTCTCTGATCTCAAATACCTCATAATACTACTGTATTGCTGAGTTAAATGAGATAAAAGGTTTAAAAGATACTGAAAAATCTGTAAAGCAGTTAAAAAATATTAAGACACCGAAACTGACATATTTAAAATTAATAGCAAGTTCTATGGTTTAAAATTGATTAAACCTGCAATGAAGATATTTTGATAATTACTAATGATTAGAATGCAAACTAAGGGTGAACAAACGGTCATATAGCCCAGGAACAACAAAGCCCACCATAGAAGAAGCATACCAGTTTGTACGACCATATGGTGTGGAAAGAATCAGGTATCAGGAACAAAAATCCTATCATTATGTGCCCACCCTCCTGACACGAACACTGAAGACAAAAGGGAGCAGAGGCAGGCAGAGCGGAGGAGTCTAATGATGCCCAGCTATCAAAGATAAAGTGTCTGGGATCTTAAAGGCTTGAAGGTGAACAAGTGGCCATCTAGCCCAGAAGCAGCAAAGCCCACATGGAAGAAACACGAGCCTGTGTGATCACAAGGGGTAGAAGAGGGCAGATATGAAGCATCAAAGAACAAGAATCACATCACTACAAATGAGGGGGAGAGCAGGGTGGGGACCCAAGGCCCACCTGTGGGCAATTCAACACCCTCTTACAAGGGAGTCTTGAAGAAGAGACAGGCCAGTCAAAGTGCAGTGAGGGGGCAATGAAGCATAAAACCTTCCTCTAGTTTCTGAAGGCTTCCTCCCCCCAATTATCATGGTCCCAATTCTACTTTACAAATCCAGGTGACTGGAGGAGGTACACAGAGATGGGAACTGGAAATACAGGGAACCCAGGACTGATGAACCCCTTGGGGCCAGTAGTGAGAGTGGCGTTACCGGATGGGTGGAGGGAAGGTGGGGTTGAGAGGAGGAGTTAACTACAAGCATCTACACATAACCTCCTATCGGAAGGACAGACATTGGAGGAGTGGGCAAGGAGAGACATTGGGCAGTGTAAGATATGACAAAACAAGAATAATTTATAGGGCTGAGCCCCGGTGGCGTCGTGGTTGTGCGCGGGACTGCGGCCCACTGGGACGGAGGTTCAATTCCAGCAGTGGGGCTGGGCCTCCTACTCCCATCACCGGAGAGCAGTGATGCCCCCCCAAAAAAAAAAAAGAATAATTTATAAAGTACTGAGGGTTGGAGGGGGAGGGGGAGCAAGGATGGAAGGGAAAGGATGAGAAGCTGATATCAAGGCTCAAGTGGAAAAGCGGATATTTGGAAAATGATGACGGCAGCAGACATGTGAAGGTGCTTGGCACAATATGTGCATTTATGTATTGTGAAAAGCGATGTATGAGCACCAAATAAATGATTTTTTTAATGAAAACTAAGAGACAGAACTTGCAGTTGAAAAATCTGGCCTTGGTGATAGAAAGGAAACTGCAGATCATGTCATAAAATTTGGCAAAACCATTATCTAAATTACTGCAAATACCTTTTATTAGTTACAGGAATCACAGGAATCAAATCATGTGTCAGAATAAATAATGAAAAAGCTCGAAATATCATAATCCAGAACAAGACCACGAACAAACCTTGGAACCAATCAACAACTGCTCATATGCCAAGTTCAAGTTGATGCTAAAGAATTAAAACAAGTCCACAGGAATCAGATTACAACCCTGAGTTTATATCCCATCTGGATTTAGATTCTCAGGTACGGATCTGACTCACAAATGACAAATTATGGGATGACATCAAGAACATCAGGTATGAAAAAACAAAGGTCACTTAAGTGACAGGAGAGAGAAAAACAAAATGGGTATCAAAAAAAGCTCTCAAATTCGCTCTTAGAGAAGCAAGAGTAACTAGGAGAAATTAGGAAGTAGAAGAGCTGAACAAGAAGCTTCAAATGGTAGCTTGATGAAGCAGAACAAGCAACATAATGAAAGATGCACAATGCTGGGGTTAGAAAATAAAAAAAGAAGTACACACCCAACACTTCTTAAGCTGAAATAATCAATGGAAAAGGAAAATTTAAGCCATGAGTTGCAATATTGGAAGAATCTGTGGGCAAAATATTGAACAGGATAGGAACTATCAAAAGGAAATGGAAAAGCCTTTCCCAAATCAAAACTCCATCCTGCCCTTAACAAACTTCAGGCTGGTACAAAAGATACACCAGATGTAAAAAGTATTCTGAAGTTTATTGAAGGGTCTCAATTACTTGGGGTGGCAGGGGGAGGGGGGGGGAAGGGGAGAGGTAGAGTTAAAAAAAAAAAAAGATAAAAGGAACAACCAGGGTTATTGTATCCAAAAGAACTGGTTGACATTCAACCATTTCAGAGGTAGCATACCATCAAGAAATGGTAAAAAGGAAGGACCAATTTCAAGTTATATTGAAGGAATTGGTGAAAATCCATGCTCAGTCCAGATGCCCAACAGTGAAAGAATGGATAAAGAAATTATGTTACATACACACAAAACTGAATACTATGCATCCCCTAAAAAACACCACATGACAGGGAAGGAAATCTGGAAATCATCATGTTGAGTGGTTGTCCACCAGAATAGACTAATATTGTACAAGTCCACTACTAGAAGGAAAGACACTAATTAAACAAATCTTAAGAGACTAATTTCCAATTGGGTAGAATGTCTGCCTACTAGCTATAAACCATACATTACTTCCCTTTATGTGTATTTCATAAGAACCACCTCAAGAAGAAACCTCACATTGGCTGGGGTCACTCCTTCAGGAAGGGGGAAAGGGAGAAGACCACCCACTTGAAGCTATATAACACTGAGACAAGGTGGAGACAAATCAAGAGACCCTCAACAGGAATGAGGAGGACCTTAATGGAAAATCAAATTAAGATCAGGGGAGGGGAGAATCTACATTTCAGAGGAGTTACTGATAGTTCTGTTGGTGGGTATGGTGGGTAACTGGGGAGGGGCAACTTCACACTGGGAAGAGATGGCAAACAATAATTTCAGGGATAATAAACCTAATGTTCCCACCCAACCCTTGGTGAGTCACGCCATGGGCTACAACCTTAGACGTGGGGCTAACGGGGAACATGGCATTCCCCAAGGATCACACTAGGACTTAACATGGAAGCTCAACCGAACGAACGGGGCCTTACCTAAAAAACTACCTGTACCTTTAGTCTTAGGGCAAAATACTCTGCTGAGATAGCAAGTAAAGGATGGCCACCACCAGACTGTGGAAATGGCTGTCACTGGACCTTGGGTGGGATTCCTGTCCAATGAAAGGAGACCCCAAATCCCCACATATTTCATACAATGCTCCCCTGACATTAATACGACAGGTATTAATCTGACAGGCATGGACCAAGTCTAGTAAGAAATGGCCCAGATAATTTTCTCTTAGCACCAACCCCCATCCTCAATGTAAATGAATCAATTTAGAAAACTATCTGTTCAAAGCAATAACTCATGGATTGCAGGTTGCAGTTGGATTATACTCACATAAACTCCTTATATCAACAGTACCCTAAATTCTATGCCATTGGATGAATTATTGATGTTAGCAATTACCTTACAGCCCGGGGGATAATAGACAATGTTTTTAATTTTGTTCTTTGGTTGTTTTTTGTTTTGAGAGGTTGTTTAATTGTTGCTGTTCTTGGTTTGGGTTTTTGTCATAATATGATGGCCAAAGTAAACCAGTGTTTATCATATCCTGTGGACAAGCAGATGGATTCTGGGTTCCCAGTTAGTTTATTGGGGATAGGAGTTAGGGCAGTGGTACTTAACCTTCAAAATGCCGCAACCCTTTAGTACAGTTCCTCATGTTGTGGGAACCCCTCCACACATAAAATTATTTTTGTTGCTACTTCATAACTGTAATTTTGTTACTGTTATGAATTGGGCAACCACTGTGAAAGGGTTGTTTGACCCCCAAAAGCTCGACCCCGAAGCATCACGACCCACAGATTGAGAACTGCTGGGTTAGGGGAATTGGGAAGCAAACAATGAATTATGAGGGGCAAGAGACCACGAGAACCAATTTTGATGAAGCATAGATAACTCTCAAAGCAATTTAACTATAGAAGTGTATGATGTAAATATTATCAAGAAAACTACTAAAAAAAACTGCTTCGGGAATTGACAGAGTACCAAATGCAATGTTTCAACAAACTTATGTAGTGCTAGTATTCATTTGCCTAGGCCAAGACATCTGACCAAACAACTACAAGAAATCCATATTTAATAAGCCCATTTCAAAGAAAAATTTTTGAACTGAATACAAAAATTGCTTAACAATATTATTAGTAGCACAC
This sequence comes from Nesogale talazaci, assembly GCA_004026705.1. NCBI lineage: Eukaryota > Metazoa > Chordata > Mammalia > Afrosoricida > Tenrecidae > Nesogale > Nesogale talazaci. The sequence goes on along the minus strand of PVJH01006580.1, from coordinate 83,543 downwards.
ATAAGTGAGTTTTTTCTGCACATTAATTCAAAAACAGTAGTAACACTACATAAACATGGAGATGGCAGAAATTCAAGTGGATTCAGAAGAGTAAGTGAAGCAAGGGAAATCATTACTGATGTCAGATGAATCTTGACAGAAAGCAGAGAATACCACTAAAATGTTTAGTTGTGTTTTACTGACTATTCAAAAGCATAGTGTGAATCATTACAAATTATTGATATCACTGCAAAGAAAAGGAATTCTAGAACATTCAATTCTAGAACTTGTTCATACTTAACTAGTCCATAAATCAAAAAGCAACAGTGCAAACAAAACAAAAGGACTCCTCGTGGTTTAAAATCAGCTAATAGTATATGTCAGAGTTGTATCCTTTCACCACACTTTTCAATCTGTATGTTGGGCAAGTAATTCAAGGAGTTAGACTACATGGCAAAGAATGAGCTATCGGGATCAGTGGAAAGCTCATTAACAACATGAAATATGCACTTAATACAATCTTGCTCGGTGTAAGCGAAGAGGCCCTGGAGCACTAGTAAAAATATGCAGAAATATGCACTTCATACAATCTTGTTTGCTGTAAGCAAAGAGGTCTTGAAGCACTTATTAATAAAAAAATCAAAGACTATAGCCTTCTGTATGGATTACATCTCATATAAAAAGTACAAAATTCCTCAGGACTGACCAATAAACAAAATCATGATGAACAAAAAAGAAATTGAATCTGATAACTATTTCATTTTACTTGAAACCATAATCTATACCTACGGAAGCAACAGTTGTCACGAATTCAAAGACATACACATTGAGTAAATTTGCTACAAAAGGCCTCTTTAAAGTATTAAAGAGCAAAGATGCCACTTTGAGGTGTGATGTACACCTAACTCAAGCCATTGAATTTTCAATTGCCTTATAGGCAGGTGCAAGTTGGTTAGTGAATAAAGAAGACTGAGAAGAACTGATGAAAATGATCTATTCAAAGGAGTATGACTATGCCATGGACTGCCAGAAGAAAACATAAAAGAAAGAATTATGGACAGAATGCTCCTGAGAAATGAGGATGACAAGACTTTGTCTCATGTACATTGGATATGTTATCAGAAAAGCCCAAAGACTTGGTAGAGAATCAGAGAAAAAGAGAGATTCTCAATGAGCTGGACTGACACAGTGGGCCAAGGCATAACAATTTCGATGATGGTTTAGGATTGGGTACTGTTTGGTATTGCTGTACATAAGACCACTCTGTGCCCTCAAATTGGTTCCAACGCATAGGGTCCCTATAGGAAAAAATAAAACTGTTCACCAGGGTTTCTGAGACTATATATCTTCACAGAAATAAGCTGCCTCTTCTTTTCTCCTGTCGAGTGGCTGGCGGGTCTGAATCACTGATCTTGCAGTGGGCAGCTCAAGCTTGGCTCACTACACCAGTCAAAGAGCTGTTTGATTTAACCAGGGAGCCTTGTCATGATGGATTGTGTTTGCTCATTAGCTCCATCAGGATACACTCCCAGCATGCAGAAATACTTCTACACTTGGGATGTGCGGGAAGGAGAGGGAAGACTGTGTGGAGGGTGGTGGGGGTGGGGAATGTGTGGAAATGACAACAACCGGAAATATCTCTTGTTTGTGTGTGGGGGGGCATCACTGGCCCCTGGTGGGAGGAGAGCCAGTCTTGCTCCTGGAGAGCTGCTGCTGGATTTGAACTGCCAACCCTGTGAGTCGCAGTCCTGCATGCAACCACTACGCCACCGGGGCTCAGCCCCAAAAATATCTCTTTACACATCAAAACCATGGTCTTGACATAAGGATACCAATACCATTTCTGAAAGACTTAATTTGCCCTCGAGTACCTTCGGTGGTGTGGTGCACTGTTACACTTGGGCTCGATCTGCAAGGTCGGCAGTTCAACCACCAGCAGCCCCACAGGTGAAAGACAGAGCTTTCTACTAGTGCAAACAAGTATAGTCTCTATGTGTCAGCATCGACTCGGTGGCAGGGCGTGAGAGAGAGCCTTTTTGTTTAATTATCTAATTGTGGTCTGGGTGAAAATTTACAGAGTAAATTGACTTTCCATTCAATAATTAATATACATTTTGTTTCACAATATTAGTTGTGATTCCTTCAATGCAGCAGCACTCTTTGCACGTTCTCCCTGGGGTCCCCATTTCCACTCCTCCTTCTTTCCTACCACCCCCTTCCACCTTCTCAGCTTTGTTTAGGCAAATGCGGCTCTTCTGCCCTTTTACAGTTTAATTGTTCTGAGAATCACTTTTTGTTTGTTTTAATCTTTTGTTTTGTTTTGTTTTGGGGGGGCATCACTGCCCTTATGTGGGAGTGGGAGGCCCAGCCTTGCTCCTGGAGAGCTGCTGCTGGATTTGAACTGCCAACCCAATGGGCCACAGTCCCGCACTCAACCACTACGCCACTGGGCAAAGCCTGTTTAATCATTTTATTGGGGACTCGAGGAGCACATTTTTCATAAGTATTATAATTCATTGTATAGATCTGTCTGTTGTTTGACTGCAAGATAGTCCAGTTAGATTCAATTCCAACTTAAACATTTAGTGTTTTTTAAATAAGAAGGTAGAGATCATAGCTTTTCAACATGAAAGAAGAGTCAAACCATTCATATTAGGCTCACTTAGAGAGGCAAATATTTGGCCTTATTCCTTTCAGGATGGACCTCTAGGCTTAATAGTAAATTCCTATATAAAAAGTGTGATACGGATGAGAGAAATAGCAGAGAGTTCTAGTGGTTCCATGCACTCATTGATTATGTGACTTGGAAGCAGAGGCAAAAACTCTTAAACTCACTACTGCATTCTTAGTGCCTTTTTTTTGCCTTTTTTTTCGGGGGGGGTGGCATCACTGCCCTCAGGTGGTGGGAGTAGGAGGCCCAGCCTTTACTCCGTGGGGCTGGAATTGAACCTCCATCCCAGTGGGCTGCAGTAACGCTCACAACCACTACGCCACCGGGGCTCAGCCTTAGTGCCTTATATGATGTCCAAGTCTTGACATACGAGGAGGTACCCCCCGAAATTGTGTTGACTGACTGAAGCTTTGGTAGTATGCATTCTTCCCACTAGGAAAACATCAAGCTACTCAAACAACTTGTTCAGCGTTAGTGAGCAAGTGGCATTGCCTGGGAAGATTCTCTCTGGTCATAGTGGATTTTTTTGTAAAAGCAGTTTCACTCGAACCTTGTGTTTTGTGTTGGCTTATTCAAGAGAAGAACATGTGGCTGTGGAATTTTGTTTCCTGCTCAGGAAAAATGCCACAGAAACTGAGTTTGAACACAGCTTACAAGGACAGCACTATGGGAAAAACTCAAGTGTACGAATGTTTTCCTTATTTCAAAAAAGGTGAGGGCTGAGCCCCTGTGGCGTAAGTGGTTGAGTGTGGGACTGTGGCCCGCGGGCTTGGTGGTTCAAATGCAGCGGCGGCTCTCAGGAGCAGCACGGGGTAGCTCCCACGACCACCAGAGGGCAGTGATAGTCCTCCCACCCCCACAAAAAAAATCTTTTTTAATGATCTTTAAAAAAGGTGAAATGTCAAATGATGACAAACCTCATTAGATGCCTGTCAACTTCCCAAAGGGGCCAAAATGTTGACTCAGTGCATTTGGAATTCATTCCACCAGGTCCGACTGCTAAACTTTCTACTTAGAGGTTCTCAAAATATTGCATAACAGTACATGACTCAAAAAAAAGGCAGAATGGGGCCTGGGATTGCCACCAGAACAATGCACCTACTCATGCAGCCATCTCAGTGTGCTAGTTTTTGACAAAAAATAGCACATTTCTCTTACCCCACACACCTGACCTGGCTCCATGCAACTTCTTTTTGTTTCTGTGAATGAAAGGGGACAAGAAAGGATAGCAATCTGATGACTTAGAAGAGGTGAAGAAAAAAAATGAGGCAAATGCTGTCAGCTATTCAAAAAGATGAGTTTGAAAAATGTTTCCAAGACTCCCCAAGCCGCCCCCCCAGGGGTTAACAACAGAAAAGTGGATGAAGGGAGACAGCAGATAGTGTAAGATATGAAAATAATAATTTATAATTTATCAAGTGTTCTTGAGGGAGTGAAGGTGGGAAACAATGAGGAGTTAATATCAGAAGCTCAAGTAAAAAGAAAATGCCTTGAAAATGATGATGGCAACATATGTACAAATGTGCTTGACACAATGGATGGATGTATAGATTGTGATAAGAGCTGTGAGAGCCCCCAATAAAAGCATTTAATAAAAAGAAAAAAATGCTTCCAAGAATTGAATTGCAGATGTGATAAATGTATTAAATGTAATGGAGAGGACTTAGAAGATAAGGTTGTTTTGTAAAAAAAAAAACAAAAAAACTAATACATATCTTTCAAAAAAAAATTCTGTTTTTTGGAGGGTACCTCTTCATATAGTAGGACATCAACAAGAGTTTGTTAGAAGTCTAAATTAATAAAGGTATCTCTTAATTTCTGTTTTTCTGCTTTTTGGGCATCACTGCCCTCTGGTGGTGGGGGTAGGAGGCCCATCCTTTGCTCCGTGGAGCTGGAATTGAACCTCCATACCAGTGGGCTGTACTCCCGTGCACAACCACTACGCCACCGGGGGCTCAACCCAATCTCTCTTAATTTTTAATGTGTTTTCTGCTAGTAAGTAGTAGAACCAAAATGTGAATTCTTGCCTCTATTCTCTATACTGAAATAACAGACTAGTTTGTATCAGAGCTACAACCAATTCCCAGGGAGGATACCCAGTACCCAGATAAGAAAACTCTCTAGCAACAGACTCCATTTTCCAAAGACAGTCATAATATCTCCCATCCCATATGCTCTTCTACAATATGATCTTGCACAGCCCCATGAAGAAACTCAAAATCAAAACCAAGGGCATTGAGTTGATTCTGGCTCATAGGAATCCTCTAAGTAAACTGTCTCAGTGGGTTTCTAAGACTGTAAATTGTTACAGGAGCTGAATGCCTCACCTTTCTTCTGTGGGGAGAGGCTGGTGTCTACACATTGCTGATCTTGTGGTTAGCAGTTTACTACTCCACCAAAAGTTTTCAATTCATTAAGAGGGAGGGCTTAAATCTGCTCTTGAATCTGGGCTGGGCTGGGCTGGGCTGGGCTTACTTGACCTTAGATATAGTAGCAAAGAGGATCACGGAGAGTAATACTGTGTAACTTCTGAAGCGATGTCAAAAACAGTCATGTAATTTTTGTCTGGCTTTGTTGATGAGATGCTCTTGGAAAAATCTATGAAAGGGAAAAAAAATCTTTTAAGATGGCTTTTCATCCAGTCAGACTTTAAATAACATTTGCTATGAGTTCCTGCTGTGTGCCAGGTCCTGAACTTGAGGCCTGGGAATGCAATAGTGAACCACTCAGATGCCGCCCCTGCTCTCAGTTTAGTAAGAAAGGGGGCTGAGCCCCAGTGGCGTAGTGGTTGAATGCGGGACTGCGGCCCACTGGCTTGGCAGTTCAAATCCAGCAGCAGCTCTCCAGGAGCAAGGCTGGGCCTCCTACTCCCACCAGAGCGCAGTGACGCCCAAGGAAAAAAAGGAAAGAAGAACAGTACATGGAATAGACTACTACATTCAATCAGTACAACCTGGAAAAGAATTGCATTGAGGGAGGGGGGGAGGTGTCAAAACTGTTAAGTATTTAAGAAATATAGCATGTCAAGAAAGGGCAGTTTTAGACAATGACATTCACTAAGCTTGGACACAAGCAAAGCTAACCACATATGACAAAGAAGCACAGCAACATTCTAGGAAAAAGAAACCAGATAGGCAAAGATACTGAAGCAATTAAGAACATGGCCTACTCTCAAAAGAACTGAGAGCTAATAAGTATGGCCAGAAGACAGCGAACAGGGAGAAGAGCGGCGCACGAGTCAAAGTACAGACTTATGAAGTAATACTGTTGGGTTAATCATGGGTCGATGAGCGTAGCCTATCAGTGGATTCGCCTCTTAAAATGATCATTTAAATATTACTACAGTCTCCTTTAAAAAATTTTAGATAAAAAACAAAAGAACTCAAGTAATAATTGTAGATACTGAATGCTGTAGAACTTGATGTAATTACATACACATTATGCAAAAATGGAAATGTTTCCACAAAAGAGAAGCATATGGTGTGAAGGTCTCCCTGTAATTAACCTCTTCAGAATTTCCAGGCACAGTCGGACAGAAGTGCCTTTCTCATTCCCCTGTTAATGGTCTATTTCATAAATCATGCCTGATAATACTGTTTGACCTAGTTTCCTTAGCAGTTATCTCAAAATGTTTCACTGAAATCATAATCCTTAAATGGGGAGGATGATAAACCCTGTCTCCAAAGAATGTCACATCTAAAAAGAAGTTTATTCCTTTTATAGAATTCAGAATATCAAAGGAACTTCCAGCGCATCCTTGGTTTTGTCCCCTCGTAAAAAGTGTCAGGCTCATGAAAAAAAGGAGGGATGGGTTAACATTATCTTCACACTACTATCAAACACTTACAACGTTCTGGTGTTGTCGTGGATTAGGCTGGTAGCCATAAGATCAACAGTTGAAGCCTGCAACTGCTCTGCTGGAGAGAGATGAGGCCATGTGTTCCTGTCCCTAGATATGGTCTCTGACACAGAAGAGACGGTTCCACTCTATCTTGTGGGATGGCTATCCGAAAGAATTGACTCAGAGAAAGTGAGTTTTATGAAACATCTGTCAGAGAACCCAAAGACATATGAAATCACCAGTATCTACTAATAACAGTTGCCAAGAAATCCTTTCATGGGTCCCACAATCTCCCCAAAAGAGCTATTTTATATCAAGGTTTTCTTCTCTTAAATCGGCTGAAATCGCTAGGTTCCAAAGTTAAAAATTCACTTATAAATTTCTATTATGATGCAGGCTTCAGTAATTCTATGTACAGCTATTTTAATAAAAAGACTTACTTACTGAAGCCTTATAACACAAAAGGATTAGTGGCATGTGATGGCCTGCAACTCAACCTATGAATATTTGATCTAGTTAGTCCCATCACAGAAGGAACCCTCTGGTCCCCTCGAGCCCAGAGATGACCAAACTCATTGCCATCAAATCAATGCCAACCCACAGCCACCATACGAGACGAGACAGAACTGCCTCATGAGTGTCAGGAGTGTCACTGTCTCCAGCAGCGCTTCTCGACCTTCCTCACGCCGCAACCCTTTCACACAGCTCCTCATACCGCGCTGACTCCCCAATCGTAAAACTATCTTAACTGCTACTTCATAACTGTAATTCTGCTACTGCTATGAATCGGGTGACCCGGTGAAAGGGTCATTTGACCCCCACAGGGGTGACGACCCTGTTAGTCTATAGTAGAAAGGCCCAGCTTTCACCTGTGGAGCAGCTAGTGGTTTCAAACTGCCAACCTGACAGATCTCGGCTAAACTCTCCATCACTATGGTACCACGGCTCCTCTCCAATAGATGACAGGAGATAAAAATAAAATTCTGCTCGCTTTTTTCTTTTTTTTTTTGGCATATCTGCTCTAGGAAGAAATGTCTATCTGATCTTAATGTCATACTTTCGTGCATATCTGCTTTTATTTTCATCTGAAGAACTAGGAAATTAATGGATAAGACCACCATAAATTGCCCAAAGCAAAGAAAACCCAGGGGGATAACCTAACAGAAACTGCTAATTTCTATGACCTTGCTTATTTTAAGGTGTTTTTTTTTTTTATGTTTTTTTGTTTGTTTTTGGGCATCACTGCTCTCCGGTGGTGGGAGTAGGAGGCCCAGCCCCACTGCTGGAATTGAACCTCCGTCCCAGTGGGCCGCAGTCCCGCGCACAATCACTACGCCACCGGGGCTCAGCCCTATTTTAACTCTAGGTTTGAATGTTAGAATTGGCAGATGAGTGCAAAGAATTCTCAGCACTAGACGACGGAATTGTTCACTGGGAATAAAATTCTCTTGCATAAGGGATGTGTGATAAATCATTTGCGGAAATGATCCAAAAGTCTATCTGGAAACAGAAAATTTGAGGACACCAGCACTCAAACTAAGGAACCCTGTAGCGTAGTGGTCATTCATTGGGCTAACAACTGCAAGTTCATCAGTTCAAAAACCACCAGCTGTTCCCCAGGAGGAAATCAAAATGAGGCTCTTAACTGCCATAAATGTAACGAACTCAGACATAAATGTAACGAACTCAGACACACACAGGGCAGTTCTAACTGTTCTACAGCAGAATAGGCTCAAGGGCAGTGAGTTTAGTTTTTTGGTAATTCAAAATAAGGAGTCCTAGTTCTCAATCTTCCTAATGCCACGGCCCTTTAATATAGTTCTTCATGTTATGGTGACCCTCAGCTATTAAATTATTTTTGTTGCTCCTTCCTAACTGTAATTTCGCTACTTTTATGAATCGGGCAACCTCTGTGAATGACCCCCCAAAGGGGTCACAACCCACAGGTTGAGAACCGCTGCCCTAGATGGTTTAATAGGTTGAGCCCTCAACTACTAGCAGAAGGGTTGTCCGTTCAAATCCACGCAGAGGCGACTCGGAAGGCAGAACTCGCAAACTGCTCTCAAATGGGCACAGTCATGAAAACCCTACAGGTGCAGTTCTAGTCTGCTCCATGGGGTCAGTGAGCAGGAATCAACTCGACAGCACCTAACGACATAGTTCAAACAAAGATGCCAGTGAGGGACTTCTCAGGGAAGCTGAAACCAAAAGGAAAAAACGAAAAAGAAATTCTTAGATACCCAAACCCACGCTCTAATTTCCTTCTCTTGTGACTGGTTGTCTCACCAGAGACCCACAATCAATTTTTAAACTGGAAAACAGTACAGATGCATGTAATTCCTATGAAAGAAAAATCCCTCGGACATAAAAAAAAAAGGGGGGGGGGATATGGCTGCTGAACTGGCATTTGGGAAAGACATTTTATAGCAGTTTTATCACCCCAGTACCAGTTACTCAGGAACTGGGTCATTAGGACTATTGTTCGCTGTGTCAGGCACTTTTGCAATGTCCCACATGCAGACTTGGGATCAGCCAATATAAGAAATACTGAGAGAAGACTGTGGGGAGCTTCATAAACATTAGCAGCAGACAAGCTAAAGCAAAGTGGAGCAGAAAAAGCATTGATAAAGCTCTCAGGTTGGCTGAGCCCCGGTGACGTAGTGGTTGTGCATTGGACTGCGGCCCACTGGGATGGAGGTTCGATTCCAGCTCCACGGAGCAAAGGCTGGGCCTTCTACTCCCACCACCTGAAGGCAGTGATGCCCCCCCCCCCAAAAAAAAAAGAAAGCTCTCAGGTGATCTTTTCTAAAATCTTGTGTTCCTACCTCTCTGGACCTTATTCACCATTATTCATATTTATTGAATATTTTTGGCATATATTCTTATGGGAAAGGGCTATAATGATTATTCTATAATAAACTGTAATTTTTAAAATCAAAGTTAATGTACACTTGGATTTACAAGTCAAATTTAGTAACAAGGTTCATAAATCAAAGGCAACAATACCCTACCCTGATCTCTGCTTCCCAAAGGCAATCAGTTTCAACTTTCAGTTCTTTCTTCTAGTATTTATGTCTTCATTTACAAGTAACTGTTACATTGGCATTCCATTTTGTTGATTTTACTCATTATTTATTGGCCTTTTTTTTTGGGGGGGGGCATCACTGCCCTCAGGTGGTGGGAGTAGGAGGCCCAGCCTTTGCTCCGTGGAGCTGGAATTGAACCTCCGTCCCAGTGGGCCGCAGTCCCGCGCACAACCACTACGCCACCGGGGCTCAGCCCTTATTGTCTTTCTATAATGTGGATTTCTCTTTTGTACAATTATCACCTCTATAACACACACACTTCCCTTCCACGCACAGAATCACATCACAATTTTTGGTTAACACTTAGGTATATCTAGACAACAAAATACAACTCAACAACAAAAATGCTCTTGGATGAGGATGGATCTCAAGTATATTACATGGAGTAAAAATACCAGTCTTGGGCTGAGTCCCGGTGGCGTAAATGGTTGAGTGCGGGACTGCGGCCTGCAGGCTTCGTGGTTCAAATCCAGCAGCGGCTCTCAGGAGCGGCATTGGGTAGCTCCCATGACCAGCAGAGGGCAGTGATGCCCCCCAATTATATATATGTATATGTGTAAATATATATATATATATATGTATCAGTCTTAAGAGGCCATACCTTGTATGATTCTCTTTGTATAAGCTTCTTGAAATGACAGTATTTGAAAAATGCGAAGAAATTTTACTAGCTGCCAAGGAGCAGGGAAGGTAGGGGAAAGTTGAGTTTGACTAACTATAAAGGGGTAGCACAAGAAAAGGTTTCATAGAGATAAGACTTTCTGTATTTGACTGTGGTGGTGGTTACATACACACTGTACTAATACCATTTTCCTAAGTTTGATATTATAATTATGAAAGATATATCCATCGGGGAAAACTGGATTAAGGGCATACAAGTCAGAACTTCCTGTACACCTATAATTTACAACTTCCTTTAAATCTGTAATTCAAAATAAACATATTGAGTATTCCTTACAATTACTTTCTGAGTTGAGCAACAAAGAAATTGTGAATGTATTGCTTTTCTTGGAAAACTAGAAATTAGAATTCACTACATTTTTTTTAAGCGACAGGAGCAGCAGCAAATCATAGAGCAGTCAGCTCTAACGTGACCCACACGAGATGTCATGAGTCAGAAAGTAGATTGGGGAAGGGGAAGGTACATCAATAATGTTCACTAATTGTTCAATGGGAACAGCCAAAATGTCTTCCTCTAAGGGAAAAAGTTAAATAAACTATGACACGTTCATAGTACAGGAACACCATGAAAAAGAAGATATGTCAGGTATGCTGTGACATTGAAATCACCAAGACATTTTTCAAGTGCTAAAAACAAGTTGCAATACCTACACACACGAAAACACATAGTGGTTAAGAGTGAGCGTTCTTGAGCCAGACTTCCTGAGTTAGTAAACTGTACAACCCATTTGTATTCCGTTTACTTAGCTGTGAAAATAATAGCATTTTAAAGTACTTAGAACATTGCCTGGCACATAGTAAGAATGTCTTAGTGTTAGCTGCTACCATTATTAATATTTGTATATACATGCACAAAAAGAAGATTAGAAGGATATGCAACAAAATGGAAAATACTAATGGGTATAATGAATATTGCCCTCTTGGGTGATTGTATCAAAGAGAAAATAACAGTGTTAGCAAACATGCAGAGAAAGTAGCACCCTTATATTCATAAGTCAAACAACTCAAAGAGACCAAATCATACAATAGCCATACAATTAGATGTTATCAGCAATACAAAGGAATAAAATTTCATAATGCTATAACAAGAGTGCACTTTGAAAATATTATACTAAGATAATACCAAAGACCACATGACTCCATTCATACATAATATCTGGAAGAGCAAATTCAGAGATCAAAAGCTAATTGGTGGGGGCCAGGAGCTGGAGTGGGGGCAAGGAGAAATGAAGAATGGCTGCTAATGTGTACTGTTTCCTTTTGCTATGTTCTAAAAAAAGTGTGGGAGTGATTGTGAAACTCCATGAACACACTAAAAATCCCTGAATTAAATCATGTGAAAGGGTGTATTTTATGGCATGTAAATTATATTTCAATAAAACTGTTTATGTTAATGAAGATCTCCTTTTCACCTCCATAGCTTATCTCAGTACTACATCTGGCATTCACAGAGGCATCAATCACGTAAGCATGGAAAGCCAGTAGCTTTTACATTGGGAAGAAGGGGAAGGTGCACAAGGAGAGCAATGTTCCCAGTGATGATCAGAAAACTAACACCTAAAGATATGCGGGAACTTCAAAAAGCTCATGGAAAAATACAATGAAAAGATAATGGAATTTTTCTACAAACTTTAAAGCTTCCTGGTAAAAGGGCCTTCCTGCTTCTGAACCCTAGTTCTGGCCCTACTATTGATTTAACATGTGACTAAATAGGCTGCCTTTCATCTCGGGGACCCAATTTCTTCAGCTGTTAAAATTTTTTTTTAAGAAAAAAATATAGCTGAGCCCCGGTGGCGTAGTGGTTGTGCGCGGGACTGCGGCCCACTGGGATGGAGGTTCGATTCCGGCTCCCAGGAGCAAAGGCTGGGCCTCCTACCCACCACCAGGGCAGTGATGCCTAAAAAAAAAAATTAAAAAATAAAAAAAAAAAAAGAAAGAAAAAAAAATATATATATAATATATATATGCTAGGAATAGCTAATCTGCTTATCTCACAGGAATGGAAGGAAAAAAATGCAACAAAGGAAAAAAAACCAAGCCTGGTTTTGCCATTTGACTTTAAACTAGTCTTTTATTCTCTCAGTTCAGCTTTTCAAGATCTCTAAAGACTCTACTTTACGAGAAAAGGGAGGAGAAATGAAACCCTTGAACTGAAACAGAATTCACACTTGCCAGGATCATGGACTAATTTTGCAGAGACATTCAACTTACTTACTGGTTCATAAAACATGTTTTACTGATCAGCCTCTGCCTCAGCTTGTGCCAAAAAAAAAAAAAAGGGGGAGCAAGGTACTAAGGTGACCACAGTTCTTGAAAGGCCTGTCACATGTCATGTCAACAAGAGAGTGGACTCAGAAATACAAGAAGTTTTAAACCACCAGCCCGCCTTTACAATCTCCTTTATAGTGAGCACCTTCGAACCGCAGAAACAGAACGACAGCTTAGAAACGCAACTCCCAGGGGAGGAGACCCTATAATTCTGTGTGGAGACTGATGGACGAAGAAAGAACACAGGGAGATCAAGTGAAGTTGTCCCTAAAAGAAATGACAAGCGTTTCCACGGAAAGAATTAACCACTTAATATTTTTGTTTGTTTGTTTTGGCATCACTGCTCTCCGGTGGTGGGAGTAGGAGGCCCAGCCCCACTGCTGGAATTGAACCTCCGTCCCAGTGGGCCGCAGTCCCGTGCACAACCACTACGCCACCGGGGCTCAGCCCTCAATTAGTATTTATTAAAACCCACTGCATCCCACAGGATCATTCGAATCTAAATCACCGCTGTTAATTGGTTTGTTGCCAGCTGATCGTGATCCTATGTGTGCGGAGTAGAACTGTTCCAGAGGGTTTGCTCGGTTTTTGAACAGTATATTGTGCTGTGGGTCAAAGTTCCCAGGAAATCCATTTTCCATTCAATTATTCATACACAAATTATTCTCTAAAATTGGTTACTTTCTCCATGTATCGTCCTAGGGTTTTCAAAGCTGTGACCTTTCGAAGCAAAGCTTAAGACGGATCTTCCCAAGCACCTCTGGATGGGTTCTAACCACCATCTTTTCAGATAGTATTAACATGTTTAACCATTTGTGCGTCGCTGAGACCCCTAAACCACTTATCTAGGATTTTTGGTTATGAGCCATGGATTCAATTCCTAATCAGCAACCCAATGTGGCAGAGGAGACCCAACCCAAGGGTTTCCTAGGCTACCGGATTTAGATCGCCAAGTGTTTTTCATTCATGCCAGGTACTGAATGGATTCAAATGACCTTCTGTTAGCAGTCAAGGGCTTAACCGGCAGGGTTTCTTATGTAAGCTGTAGCATACTCATCCTATATGCCAAGGAGAACCTTAGATACTCCATCTATATTATTTCATATACTTCTCAAACCAAAATTATTCAAATCACCAACCTTTTGGTTAGGAGCCAAGCACTTAATTATTGCCCCATACCAAGGTTCCTTATTGAGAATTTAGCATATTCAAATACTAGTGAACCAGGCACACCAGTAGATATTTCTAGTTATATTATTCCATTTCTTTTTCAAACCTATTGAGGAATTATTGTCTATATTTTACAGATAGAGGCTCAGCAAATGTAACCATAATCATAATCAAGGGTCACTATTATTGTCATTAATACTTACTACTACTACTCTCATTTTAATGAGGAAGCTGAAGCGCAGAAGAGAGAAATAAATACCATTAAGTAGCAGAATGAGGTTTTGCCCCAGGTGATTCTATCAAAGCCAACACTAATGTTACTATACCTCATTCAATGCTTTTCCTGCTCTATGCTAAATCACGAAATGAAAGTAAGATTTCACCCCCAATGGGCATGCAGTTAAAATTAAATGACACATACAAATACTCCACCCCACCCCCCTTTTCAAAGAACAAATGTCATCACTTCTGAAGAGTAAGCAGAACTCTTTACACAGCCAGGAAAGCGAAGGGGAAGATGACTAGCTATCCTAAGATTCTCGAGTCAATGAAACTGCCAAAGGGAAACTAACGGAAAATGATTTTCATCCAATGGCTTTTCACTCTCATGATGAAATCACATTGCCGAGAATAATTTCAGTGGCTGTCCCAGAGGGTAATCACAAAGTAACCAGCTGAATGGTTTGATTAGTAAATTCTAACGTTACTGGCTTCATCCAAAGTCTTTTATGTAATGTCTCTCTTGGAACTCTCTCTCCCAGACCATATGCAATATTACAACAACCCTTCAAGTAGTGAGAAAAGCATAAGGGTCCCCAAATTCTGCCTGGGTGATGATCTGAAAAAGTAATAACTGACTCTCAAATCTAAATAATTTACTGAGAGGCTTTGTGTGTGCTGGCCCAAAAGCAACAAACACACTGACCTCATAAATTTTGCTTCCTAATAATAATTAAATGGTCTATCTACCCTGAGCCTCGGGAAAATGAAAGAAAACTATAAAAGCATGAGCAGAGAGGCTTAATGTTGCAGGGAATGAATCAGAATTCTTTTGTGAACCATTAATGTGAGACTTAAATATACCCTGCTGCCAGATAGCAACTGCTTCACAAATCAGGCGTCTGAAGCTCAGGCTCAAACTGGTTTATTTAAAAGGTCAATTATTATCAAATACTAACACTGCAGCTTTGTAAGTGCTGTTATTTGGCTCTGTTGTTACCTACCCACCCTAAATGGCCAGGAAGAGAAAACAATTCCACCAATTTCTGCCACCAGCTAACAAGAATTTTGTGCTATCACTCATAAACTGGAAAAAAGGAAATGTTGTCCTTTCAAATTGTACAACAGCTAAACTTGGGCTCACAGTATAGCTATTCTACATATTAGCTATATTTAAAGTGAACAGATGTCCCACTTTTTAAAAATTTAACAATGTCCCGCAGTGTTTTAAAAATAAAATAAATATATTATAATACTATTTTTGCGTCCTATGAAAAATTTTGTTGCTCCATATAGACCAAATTTTTAATCAAGAATCCCTCTTCCCCCACCAGTCAATGGAGTCCCCCCTAAAATATGGCAACTTTAATTATATTAAAAATGGTCAAGCCCCCAATTTTTCTAGGTCTCAGTTCATCTATCTGGAGAATGGGTACAAATAGAAAGTGGGGATAAAATGAACACTAAAAAACAACAACTTGAGGGCTGAGCCCCGGTGGCGTAGTGGTTGTGTGCGGGACTGCGGACCACTGGGATGGAGGTTCAATTCCAGCAGTGGGACTGGGCCTCCTACTCCCACCACCAGAGAGCAGTGATGCAACCCCCCCCCAAAAAAAAAACTCAAACTCACTGCTGAGTTCCATACATCATTTGTATCAAGCATATTTGTATACATGTTGACTGTATCTCTTTTTTTTTTGGGGGGGGGGTGTATTTGGGGGAGACATCACTGCCCTCTGGTGGTCGTGGGAGCTACCCAGTGCTGCTCCTGAGAGCCGCCGCTGGAATTTGAACCGCCAAGCCCGCAGGCCGCAGTCCCGCACTCAACCACTTATGGTTGAGCTTTCGTTAGCTAAAACCATGGAATCTCTGGCAGTCCAGAATCAGAAAGTTCTTTGTTAAGACAGTCCTTAACACTCTGAAATTCGAGTGTTTGAAATCGGCTCAGCCCGACTGTACCTCTTTACAGGAGTAGAAAGCCTATCTTTCTCCCAATCCTTACGAAAGAGGATGTTTAATTTCATGGTGCATAGCAATATTAAAAACAGATTATTTCTAGACGATCCCAATAAAGCTAAAGTCACCATAAAAAAAAAGTAGAATATTCTGAAGGGAGAGGGGGAGACAGATTAGGAGGGAGAGTGGTGTGATAAGTGGTGAACTGCAGAGGTGATGGTCTGACAGGTTGACTCGTGAAACTAATTCATAAAGCTTAAGAAGTAGAATGTTCTTTCTTACTATCTTTACTCTAGTTCTAACAAAGATTATGCACACTAAAGCAACAAGACAAGTCAACATTCAATAATCTTTAACTTAAAGAACAACAGAGCTCCTAGGGAGAATGCTGAGTCCTGCCTCCCTCCCTGCTAAGAATAATTAGACTTTAGGCAAGCTAGAGAACCGCCTTAATGCTCCTGTCTTAAAGTAACAGTCCTTCATTAAGACAGCATTTACAGAGCAACTCTTCATTGTCAAGTGCCATCCAGGCCAATGTAAACAAAGACAAATCAAACATAGGTCCAGCCACCAGCTGGCTTAAGGCATAAAGAGTAAGACAGATGATGAAATTGACAATTCCAAGACACCAAACCCCGAGCTACTGAGTCAATTCCAACTCACAGTGATCCTAGACGGAGAGCGGAGAAATGGTCGATGGAGCGAAGGGGGAGTGGGGATCCCTGCCATCAAGAGCGATCCTATGTTAGGGTTCAGAAACTGACTCATGAAGGCAGATGACCTCATCTTTCTCCTGCAGAGCAGCTGGTGCGTTTGAACCACTGACTTTGAGGCTAGCAACCCAATACTTACTGAACGGCACCACCAGGGCTCGCGATGTCACTTTGAGACTGAGGGATACTTGATCCAAGTATGGTATTTTTAATTGCTTCATATGGTTGCGAGAGATGGATAATGAATAAAGAAGATGAGAATTGATGTACAATTGAATTAATGGTTCTGGTGAAGAATATTGAAAATATCATGAGCTGCCAGAAAATATCATGGAAGAAATGTAGCCGTAATGCTTCTTAGACGTGAGGATGACAAAACTCTATCTTATGCACTTTGGTCCTTTATCTAGAGAAACCAGTCCCTGGAAAAGGACATCATGCTTGGTAAAGTGGAAGGTAAGCAAAAATAAGGAAGACCCTCAACAAAATGGCTGCACAACGGGCTCAAACATAACAATAGTTTTGTGGGTGGCAGTTTATTATAAGGTACACCGGGACCCTGCGGGGCAGAAACAGCTTGACGACACTGAACAGCATCAGTCTTTACAGAAGCAAGCTGCCACGTCTTTCTCCCATGGAGTGACTGTGGGTTCAAACCACTACTCTTTAGTTAGCAGTTGAGTACTTTAACCACTGCATCACCAGGGCCCCTTACCATAACAGAACCGATTCTTCATTGCCCTGCATTGGCTATTGAATCTGGACTCTAAAGACTGCAGTTCTCAGAAAACTTCATATTGGGTTCTGTCAAACAGAGGATACTCAGGGAGAGTATAAGGCAAGAGGAAAAAAGGGGGGTTTTCCCTTTTCCTGGAGTTGCTTTCTACTCAGCAGCAAGGTGGATTTCCCCAAGGGGTCCTCCAGGACCTGAGGCTATTGTTCTCTTCTTCACATCAACAAGCAGCACATTCCCACTCCCTCAGGGCGGTGGAGCTCTCTCCTAAGCCCATAAATTCCTTCCTTCTTCACTTTCCCTTCAGCCTAGAAACGGTAGTAGTTCTCTTTATCTACTGCATATACCAAGCCTTAAAGTTCTTCTTTCTTTCAGTGATTAAACTGGTTAATAACTTTTTGAATAAATTTTGCCTCTTCAAATTACTGATGTGGTTCCTGTCTCCTCAACTGGACCCTGATTGTTATAAATAGAATAAGTGCTATAATACTGGTCAATGAGTACTGCCTCCATATTTTACAGTTAAGAAAACTGGAGCTCTGAGAATTGAAAATTATCTGTTTGAGGTCTCATAGTGGAAAAACTTGTCTTAAAACTACTGTAACCTGGCTTTCAATGAATAGTCAACAGAATGAAGAGGAAGCTAAAACTCAGAAAGGAGATAAATAAGTATTATTAAGTAGCAGTGTGTTATTTTGCCCAGCTGACTCTACCAAGACCAATATTAATGTCACTATATCTCATTCAAACACTAATTCTGTGTCTTAATACTTATGTTGGCTACTAAAAGAGAGAGAGAGAGAGAGAGAGAAATTATACCAAATCTACTCTAGGGTCAGATGACAAGTACTAAGACAGAGGGAAAAAAGTTATCACAAGCTCGGCCTGGAGGATCAGAGAAAAACTTCTCAGAGTAGCAATACCAGGAGGGGAAGGGGAAGGTGATATAGAAAGAGGGAACTGTTGACAAGGATCTACATATAATGCCCCGCCCTAGAGGATAGACAACAGAAAAGTAGGTGAAGGGAGATGTCGAACAGTGTAAGACATGACAAAATAATAATTTATAAATTATCAAGGGTTCATAGGGAGGTGGGATGAGGAGCTGATACTAAAGGCTCAAGTAGAAGGAAAATGTTTTGAGAATGATGATGGTAACAAATGTATAAATATGCTTGACACAATAGATGCGTGTACGGATTGTGATTAAGAGTTGTAGGAGCCCCCAATAAAATGATTTTTTTAAAAAAAGGACGGAAGGAAGGGTCCTTGTAAAATAATAATAATTTATTAATTATCAAGGGTTCATGAGGGAGGAGAATAGGGAGGGAGAGAGGGAAAATATGAGGAGCTAATACCAAGGGCTTAAGTAAAAAGAAAATGTTTTAAGAATGATGACGGCAGCATATGTACAAATGTGCCTTGGATATAATAGATGTATGCATTCATTGTGATAAGAGTTACACGAGCCCCCCAATAAGATGATTACAAAGAGAAAACAAAAGAAGGGGTCCTTGAGAGTTCTGGATCAGACAGAAGGCCTACTTTACCTTACAGTCCAATTCTAGCTGAAATAAGCTTCTCACTGCTCCCTCAAAAACAAGGTCTTTCATAGTTTCCAGAATTTGTACATACTATTCCCTCTGCTCACAATGCCCTTCATCCTCATTCTGTCTACCAATGATCTGGCCCTTCCATTGAAAATTACAAATCATCACTTTCACAGCTGAGCATTCTCAAATCACTTACTCCCCTGGCCATTGATCTCTACAGAACTCATCATTCTCTATTCAGTGCTCTTTCCAGATCTCAATTAAAGCATTTCTTAGGTTTTATTTAATTATCTGTTTGTGTGTCTTTTTCTCAACCAGACCATGAGATTCTTAGGTAGGAACTGTCCCTCGTTGTCTATTATTATTTTTAGTACACAAGCAGCTCAGTAAATGTGCACAGAATTATTCTACTGAAGTGACTAAATCTCAGCCTTTAAACCAAAGGATAAATGGATCATAGAGTTCTTACATTCCTTGATTCATAAAGAATCCCTCCTATGATCCAGAACATTATTAGGCTGTACTACAAACACAGTAAGTATTTTCACTTGAGAACCTATTTCCCTGTGCCAAACTGGCAATGCAACTGTGCATCTTTAGAGCTGCCACTAAATGAATTAAGTTTGTTCCAAGTCCAACCAGAACGTTATTCTCCCCCTTTACATAAATTAGACAAATAGAGAATCTCAATCCGTTGTACCTTCCCAGGGACGAGGACTTAGCAATTACTAACAATTCAAATCACTGCTGTCTAACACCCATGTGGCTGGCATGTTACCTCTTTTGGCAGCTCATCTAGATCGAGAAAGGAAGTATCACAAAGAAGAATTTCATAAGAGAGTAAGTCCCGACTCTGCCACTATTTATTTTGCCTGTGTCATCTTGGACAAGTCATTTAATCTCTGTGCTTCAATTCCCCCAGCTGAAAGGGAGGAACAATAGTGTCTCTCCCACTGTGCTACTGTAAGAATCAAAGGAAGACTGCAAGGTAATGCTCTTCATTGCACTCTGACCTTGAGCTTGGCCCTTTCGGTAATATGCCACAATACAAACAATAGAACAAAGGGGCAGAAAATAGGACTTGAGTCAGACATCTAAGACTGGTCCTATTTTTTTCTCAATTATGTGATAAGTAAGTCAATTAAGTCTTTCTGAATCTCAAACTGCTTTATCTATAAACTAGGAAAATCCTTCCTACCCTATTTACTGAACAGAATCACTGTGAAGTTTAAATAAAAAATGATATGATAAAGAGGAAAGCATTTTTACTTAACAAACTACTAAGTTTTATTATAATACCTCATTTGTGTGAAATTCTACACTCCAATAACCTTGTCTTTCTGGAATGCTCAGAAAATCTGGAAGTAAGCCCAAACGGCCTCTCCCAAATCAAAATAACTATCTTTAATTCCTCACACACTTTACTACTAGAAGAGACCCTAGAGACTCACTCTTTCTTTAGAAACACTTTTAATAAACTTAGGGAGTCAGTCATTAAAGAGGGAAAGTGACAATCTAAGAAAGGAGAATACTATTCTCTGTTGTGTTTCTACACAAACAAGAAGGCAGAAAATAATTCGAAAACAATTATAAGAATGTAAAAAGTTGTTGTTAGCGATTGCTAGATTTTGGAATCTAAGGAAAAGTTATGTGAAAGAATGAATAAATATAATAAATATGGATGTCTAGGCCAAAGTATATAAATTATTAAAATACCAGATCGTGTACTGCCAATCTAACAAAAAAATAGCTCTTTTCAGATCCAATGATTTGTTTTACTGGGTGACTAAGATCCCTGGTAGCACAGTGGGCTAAGCATTCAAGATGCTAAATGCAAGGTCAGTGTCTCAAATCCAGGAACCACTCTTGAGGAAAATGATGCCTACTCCCATAAAGACTGAATGTTTTCTGTTACAGATAAGAGCTCCCAACAGAGTCACTATACCAGGAGGCTAAGTGGAAGGTGGAGGGAAAAAGGGGGAACTGATCACAATGATAGACCTATAAATCCCTCCCAGGGGGACAAACAATAGAAAAGTAGGTGAAGGGAAATAGCAGTTAGTGTAAGACATGAAAAAAATAAAAATTTATAAATTATCAAGGGTTCACAAGGGAGAGAGAATGGGAAAAAGGGGAAAATGAGCTGATACCAAGAGCTCACAGTGAAAGAACATGTTTTGAAAATGATGACAGCAACATATGTACAAATGTGCTTGCTACAATGGATTCATGTATGGATTGTGATCAGAGCTGTAAGAGTCCCCAGTAAAATGATAAAATAAGGTTAAGTGTCTTGGAAATCCTAGGGAGTTGTCCTCTCTGCACTCGAATCAACATGATGGTAGAAGGTTTCAGCTTTTTGCATTCATTTCATTAAGGGCAAGAGGTATAACAACATTGAATTTGCTGCATCTGGCAAGAAAGTAAATCATACCTGCATTCATTCCTCCAATCACAAGGATATCTGTTTCTACATGTGAACTGAGATTCCAATGAATGCACTAAAATAAGAAAGTCAATGTATCATTTAAAAAAAAAGCATCAAGAGGTACATCTTTGTAATTCTAGGCATCATTGCTACAATATGTAGCTAAATTTGTATGTACAAATTCTAGATGAACTGCGAGGAAAGAAGTCTCTCATTCCATGGCCCTTCACCTTCAGAAGTCAGTGAGCATTGCATAGGAAATATGGTGGGCAAGACGAGTTTTAAAGATAGAGTAAATGTTCGTCAGGCAAATCAGGGGAGTAGGAAGAGAAATACAGCACAGGAGAAAGAATAACATGAAGCAATTAATAAATGAGTATGGAAGGGCCGACAAATTGAAAATAATGCAGTAACTAGTGCATAGGGAAAAGCAGCAATAGATGAGACTGAGAGGGTAGGTAGCAGCGGAATCAAGGAACACTTTGTACATCATAAAAGGAGTCTGCTATCTAACCTGGAGGCATTAAGAAGCCAATGAAGAATTTTGAAGGCAAATTGAGATCATAATCTTTATCTTTATCGTTTTCTATCTTTAAAAGGATAATCTGATGATAATGTGACAGATTTTGCCAGTAAAAGGAGCAGATTGATGGATTCAACCTTCCACGTTGTTCCCAATAGGCATGTTGTCCCACTTATAAACCCCAGGCTTTGTTCTTAGCTTATTAAGAAACAACAGCATATTCTACCTATTCAACATTATAGGAACATACAGGTCTCCACTAACTGATAGGTGAATGACTGTGCATAAGGTGCAGTAACTAGGAATCAAACCCAGATCTAGCTCCTCCATGGAAGGTGAGAACTTCACCATAGAACCACCATTACCCTCAACCACGTTTCAAAAATCACTAATCTCTCTCTCTCTCTCCCCCTCTCCCTCTCTTTCTGTCCTTTTATCCAGGAGATAAAAAATATATATGGAAGGAAATACTTAAAGAGCACCTACCTAATGCTTGGCACTAAGCGTTATCCTACCCTCTTCTTTACCCCTCACAATATTGTAGAAGATTGTTTTATTTCCATTTTCAGAGATGAAAAGCCTGGCTCACAAGGGTTACAAAGTTTTACACGAGATGACAGAGGCAGTGTAAGAGGAAAGCTGAAGCTTTCTACTATACAATAGGCCCCTCCCTACCTTCTTTTATTCTCTACCGATCCTCTGATTAACACAATTTATTGAACTGAGTTATACTGAAAGATTCATCAATCAGGAAACATAATGCAACAGAAAAACAAAGGGCAAATGGAGATTTTGGACAACAGATTCAGGTACCAAAGACAGCAGCAGCAGCAGCAGCAGCAGCAGCAATCCAAAATTCTTCAGAGACGTAGCCAGTATCAGGCAAGGATTATTACAACAGCAAAGCCCAGGGTGACAGACCTCCAGTCCAGATTTTTATTTCCTCTTCAGCCAACAGCAGCAGACTCCGGAGTAAAATACTGCCTAGGTCAGGCACACATCACAAATGAATTCCAATAAGCAGATGTAATCTCCCCTTGAGGCCTCCCCCTCTCACAAAACCACCACAACCGAGAGAAAGCTTTGTTCTCCATCTGAACAATTGCCTGCAAGCCCTTGGTGGTAGAGAGAAAATGGGTTTGTGAAGCAGATGGCTTGTCAAAAGGCCTAAAACCTAAGGTGTAAAGGAAGCAATTTACTAAAATTAAACATTCCAAAAGGGATACAAAGTCTCTCTGAGGTGACAAAGAGTGATGCCATAGTTTTGAGAACCCTCCAAATCAAAGCCCCAAAGCACCCTGTAGGAGAAGCAGAGGCCATTTTGATCAAGATTCAAATTAACTCTAGGTGTACTCTACCATTCACAATACCACAAGTCACAGTAATATTCTAAATTTGTTTCTGAAAGTGCCATTTTATTTTACAGAAACTGTTCTGGTTAAAAACATTTGATCATAAAAGAATTCTGTCATGAAAGAAAAGTATATTATGTTAATTAAACCCTCAATATAATGAGAAAATACAGAAAGTAATTTATGCATTAAACAGGATAATATGAGTAAAATGCCTAAGTTGAGAGGAAATTAGCGTTTTTATCTTTTGCTCATTAAAATTACCTAAGTAGCTTCTATATACATTATCTCATTCAGTTCTCAAAACAATACAGAGCAAGTGTTAACAATCCTCATTTTATAAACAAAAGGTTGAAAAATATAATGCAACTTGCTCAGTAACTCTGTGGGCCAAAATTTGTTACTTGTTCAAGGTATCATAGCAAAGAATCAGATGAACAATTAACAAGGATAATGCCATCTCATATTTAGAAGGTGCCTGGAATTTTCACTATATAAGCCATGAGAAGGGAAACACTAAAATCAGAATTGGAATACCTGAGTTGCAGTTTTGACTATGCCAAACTTATGTAACTTAAGTCTCTTCCCTTTTCTGGGAATTACTATCTGACCTTACATCAGAGTGAAACAACACCTAAACTTGAGAAAATCAGTAGGGTTAAATAACCTCAAGATTTCCAAAACCTAGGATAAACAACCAAGACACTTTACTGAAGAAGTTCTCCTTTATTGCCCCGTGCTTACCTGCACTTCTTCTGGCTATCCCCGCAGGACTAACAGCTTACCTCCACCTGTTCATCAGCCATTTCTAAAGCAGAAGCATCCTTTACAGTGCAGTTGACCACCTGTGCTAGATGCTGCCTTACATGTAAAGCTGATATGTGCTTTGCTGGAAAGCTGGTGCACAAATGTTACCTAGAGATGAATAAATCATTCCAGTTGTGTTGGGTTGCAAATGTAAGGGCAGCAGCTGTGGATTTGAAAGCAGATGGTCTTAGGATGGAGGATTTGGCTCCTATCTGATTTTCCTAAGGCAAGCAGGTTTGAGTCAGCAGGAAGCCTGGTTGGGAAGTGCCTGAGTGGCGCTAGTATTTGGTGAGGAAAATGACAGAAATGCACATGCAGTTTCTTTCCGTAATAAACGAATAATATATCAAAGGTAGCAATTACCAGAATCTCAAGCCCTTATTTTTGTATCTACTCATCAACTTCTAAATTGTTTTCTGTCCAACACATTCCTATATTTCAACACAAAGGTGAGCTCAGGGAGAATGCCTAGTATAGATCTGACACAAAAAGAAATTTTAAGATCTGCTGACTGAAACAAATTGGTATAGCACGGAAAAACACCCCCAAAATCTCTGAGCTTATTTGGTGTCTGTGGAATGACTGTATGAATAGTGGGTACCCAGTAACCACGTTTAATGCATCAGAGTACCAGGCACCATCTTAAGTGTCTTACACAAAATCTCTCAAAACAACCTTAGATTTAATTTTCTCTTTGATAAACAAAGAAGATAAAACTCAGAAAATGCAGATACTCTGCTCAGTCACACAGCAAATTAAATGATGGAAGCCAGAATTGACCCCCAAGGTTAAATGACTGCCAAAGCTTTATGCACTTTGCTTATTCACCCCATTTCATTCCAATAGTCTTTCTATTACATAAACACGTAGCTAATTCCTGCCTTTGGGCCTTTCTGTGTGGCATTTTCTCTGCTTTGAATATCTTTCTGCCACATCTTTCCATGGCTTTCTACTGCAGAACATTCAGGATGTCTATGCAAACACATCTCTCCACTGAGGTTTACCTTACAGGGCTGTCCCCTTACACCTGGCTTTATTAAAGTTATAGTATGTATTGTTAGCTAATATGTTTGTTTACTATGAATCTACCACACTAAAATAAAAGATCCATAAGGGCAGATCTTGCTCACAGCTGTGTCCCCAGTACTCAGAACTGGTGCTCAACAAATATTGCCTGAATAAATGAATGAATTCCCTGTGTTCAGAATAAAAGAACTGTAGAATATTAGTATGAAGATGCTGCTACATAGTAGAAAGAGCACAGTTTTGAGATTAGGCCAGACTGGATTCTAGTATCTGGCTATGTAACCTTGGGTTAGCTTCTTTAATTTCATCTGTGTAAAAATGTAGGTACTATAGAATTTTTAATGAAGATTTTGTTTTTGTTTCTTGAAGATTTTTATGAAAATTACTTGCACAGCTTTTCTCTAGTTCTTAAATGCTTCCTCCCCTCCCACTATCATGATCCTAATTCTACCTTTCAAATCCAGCTAGACCAGGGGATGTACACTGGTACAGACAGAAGCTGGAAACATGGGGAATTCAGGATACATGATCCCTTCAGGACCAGTGGTGAGGGTGGTGATACTGGGAGGGTGGAGAGAAGGTGGAGTAGAAAGGGGAGTTGTCCGTACTCCCTGGGGTACAGAAAACAGGGAAGCGGGTAAAGGGACACATTGGTCAATGTACAATATGACAAAATAATGACAATTTGTAAATTTTTTTTGGGGGGGGGGTGCATCACTGCTCTCTGGTGGTGGGAGTAGGAGGCCCAGCCCCACTGCTGGAATTGAACCTCCATCCCAGTGGGCCGCAGTCCCGCGCACAACCACTACGCCACCGGGGCTCAGCCCTGACAATTTGTAAATTATTAAAGGTTTGCTGAGCCCCGGTGGCGTTAAGTGGTTGAGTGCAGGACTGTGGCCCCTGGGTTTGGTGCTTCAAATCCAGCGGCGACTCTCAGGAGCAGCAGTGGGTAGCTCCCCTGACCACCAGGGGGCAGTGATGCCCTCCCACCAAAAAAAAAAAAAAAAGATTCATGGTGGAGGGGGAGTGGGGCGGGAGGGGATATGGGGAGTTGATACCGGGGGCCTAAGTAGAAGGAGGATGATTCGAGAATGATGATGGCAACAAATGTGCAAATGTGGTCTGCATACAATTGATGCAGGTCATGATAAGAGTTGTATGAGCTCCCAATTAAATGATTAAAGAAAAAAGAAAAGTACTTGCACAAACTACAAAGTATCATATAAATATGTTCATTGTTATCATGGGGGAAATTTTACACATACATGAACCCAATTCTACTTTACAACTCTGGCTAGACAAAAGGATATATACTTGCATAGACAGGGGCTGAAACCATATGGAATCCAGGACAGATGATCCCTTCAGGACCAGTAATAAGAGTGGCAATACCAGGAGGGTGATGGGAAGGTGGGATAGAAAGGGGGAAGCGATTATAAAGATCTGCATATAACCTCCTCTCTGGACAATGGGGAAGTGGGTGAAGGGAGACATTGGACAATGTAAGATATGAAAAAGCAATAATTTATAAATTATCAAGGGCTTAAGGGGGGGTTTGCAGGAAGGGAGGGGGAAAAAATAAGGAGCCAATGCCAAGGGTTTAGATAGAAAGCAAATGTTATGAGAATGATGAAGACAGGGAATATGCAGATATGCTTGACATACAATGAATTTATGTATGGTTGTGATAAGAGTTGTATGAGCCCAAATAAAAGGAGATAGATAGATAGATAGATAGATAGATAGATAGATAGATAGATAGATAGATATTCAAATATTACACTTTAGAGATTAGGAAACCAACACCAACCCAGGAGCATAAAATGAACTACCCAATGTCCCACAGTTAACTTAGGACCAAATTGTAACCAGGCTGTAGGATTCCTGATGACCAGTCAAAACACTTTTTCATTAACTCCCCCAGATTATTTGCTTAAGGACTCTACCTTGGGGCATTTTCTATGCCACTGGCTATTTCCATGATCTTTTCAGCCTCTTATATCATATGATGATATATCTTCTCTGCTCTATCTATACATTTCATAGGTGATATCCATTCCATGGCTTTATATATATTAATGACTCCTCTGAATTTATATTTAAAAATACCTGATAATGCCTCTATCTAATAAGTACCTTAAAGGTAATGTGCTAAAAATAAATGCCTCATCCCTC
Source organism: Nesogale talazaci (assembly GCA_004026705.1). Lineage (NCBI taxonomy): Eukaryota > Metazoa > Chordata > Mammalia > Afrosoricida > Tenrecidae > Nesogale > Nesogale talazaci. Next base: position 56,362 of record PVJH01006580.1, on the reverse strand, counting down.
TGTACAAACATGCCCGTCCCAGTCTTCCTTATCTCTGTAAATGGCAACCCCAACTTTTTTTCATTGCTCAAGGGAAGATTATTAGTTATTTTTCTGAATCATTTTACACAACACTCCATTTTTTGTATGTGTGGCATCACTGTCCTGGTGATGGAACAACACTCTTACTCTAATAATCTTTTTTTTTTTTAGGCATCACTGCCCTCAGGTGGGAGTGGGAGTGGGAGGCCCAGCCTTGCTGCTGCTGGATTTGAACCACCAAGCCAGTCAGCCGCAGTCCCGCACTCAACCACTACGCCACTGGGGCTCAGCCCCTTACTCTAATAATCTTAATCCAATCTATTAAGAGAAAATTTTGACAGTTCTACTTTCAAGGCATATACTGTAATAAATTAGTATCATCTCTATTGATACAACCTTGAACAACTCTGGTTCAAGCCTCCATTCTCTCTCTCCTTGAGTATTAAAGAGATTCCACCTGATCCATCTGCTACTCACCTGACCATACGTCTAACCAGTGTTTCTACCTTCCCAGAACTAAACTGATGCTTCTAAACTCAACTCAAACAATGCCACTCCACTATTCAAACAAAACCTGTGGCTTATCTCACAGTACAATTCTAGGTCATTACCTCAGCCTATAAAACACCACGCCACCTAGAGCCCATCTACCCATCTGATTTTCACCACTCTTCTCCTGAAGTCATTGCTTTAAGCACACTACCAACGCACTGCCACGGAACCAATTGCTAACGCACAGCAACGCCATGGAAACCAGCAAGTGGCACGTTTGAATTGCTGACCTTGATGACAAACAGCTCAATGCATAACCCACTATGCTACCAGCGTCCCTTCAAGCACATTACGTTTGAGCATCAACTTTCATGTTGCATGTAAATAGCCAAAGTGGTCAACAGTATAGACAAAGACGAAGCAAGACTCAGACTTATGACAACTAGAGACAGATTTGTCTTCTCTTCTGATAGTTCTGTGATAAGAAATGACTTAACACTTATGAAGGGACATCAAAAATTAATGGAAATCTAGAATTAAAAAATAATTTGCCTATGCCTGGTGGGTTTGAACCACTGTTCTTGACAGCAGTTCAGTAGATAACCACTGTCACCAGGGCTCTAATAAGAATATAGGAGTCAGCAAATATACCATAGAAAGTAGATAAGAAGAATAAGGTATGTCTGCTTAAAGGCATAAGGCTTCAAAAAAATACTAATAATTTATAAATTATTAAGGGTTCATGGGGGAGAGGGGTGCAGGGTGAGAAGGAAAACAAATGAAGAACAGATACCAGGGACGCAAGCAGAGAGCAAGTGTTTTGAGAATGATGACAGAAACAAATGAACAAAAGTGCTTCACACAATGGATAAATGTGTGGATTGTGATAAGAGTTGTACGAGCCCCCGATAAAATGATTTAATAAAAGAAAACAAAGGTGTAGGGCTTCTTTTGAAAGTGATGAAACTATTCTAAAAATGATTATGGTGACGGTTGTACTCTGAATATATTAAAGTCATTAAATGATATACTTTAGGTTGATGAATAGCTTAGGATGCAAATGATGCTATTTTTTTTTTAATTTTTTTTTTTTTTATTTTTAGGCATCACTGCCCTCAGGTGGTGGGAGTAGGAGGCCCAGCCTTTGCTCCTGGGAGCCGGAATCGAACCTCCATCCCAGTGGGCCGCAGTCCCGCGCACAACCACTACGCCACCGGGGCTCAGCCCGCAAATGATGCTATTTTTTAAAAAAACACTTTAAAATGTGGTCTGGGGTTTATTTGGAGTTCAATTTATCTTTCTATTCACAGTCAATCCTGGCATTTACTGACTATTAAGTATTCTTGGTTTAGTGGGTTATTATGTTGGGCTGCTTATTTCAAGGTCAGCAATTTAAATCCATCCGATGCTCAACAGGAGCAGTAGAAGGCTTTTTACTTCTAAAAATAGTTATCACTTTGGAAACCCATATGAGTCAATTCAATCCTATCCTATAAGGTCATTTTCACTAGCAGTTGAAATTGACGTGATGGTAGTGAGTTTGAGTTGAGTTTATAACACATAATATTTATAACCAACAACTTAATGACATATAGGCTATCTACTCATTTATATGGCACATAAGAAACCTATACAGCTCAAAGGTGAAATCATTTGTTGAAGATCTAGAGGAAGTTATCTGAGCAAGATGTTGAATCTTCATATTCCATCTCCAAATCCAGAGTTTCTTCTCTGCTCTCTTCTCCCACTTTTTTTTAATCATTAATCATTTTATCGGAGACTTACAAATCTTATGACAACCCATCAATCCACTGTAGTAAGCACACTTGCACATATGTTGATCCCACTTCTTACTGCTAAGTGAACAGAATTAAATCCTGGATGCAGTACTGTTTCATAAAATGGTCTACAAATGAATAAAGCAAAAGCTACAAGTTCATAATGACATGGATTTATAATCATGGATTAAAAGAATGACTAATTAGCCAAACTACCATAAAATTCAATGTTCTCATATTTAATTATGCAGTCAGGCCGGCTCTGCTACATGAAAAAGGTTAGGTATAATATCCACGATCACTTATGTGAGGGGGCAGAAAGTACAGAGCGTTCAGTAGCCAATCAATCACAAGAGCCTTAAGTACTTTAGACTGATTTGCAATTGACCTTACCCAGCCTTGTAATGAGAGATTCTAAAAAAAAAAAAACTACTAAAAAATACCTACTAAAAAACTAGCTTAAAAAATTAAATTAAAACCTAGCTATATACTTATCCCCTAAATTTTCTTCAAAACAAGTTTAGTTTCACTACTAAAAAATGTCTGCCTTTAGCACTATGCTACTGAAGAACTATTTATTTGACATTAGTTTGAGAATAGCAATTATGAATTGAAAGACTAGCTAAGAACCTTAGGGGTAAGTGAATTTATGCGAAATTTAAAAGGTACAACTCATAAAAGAGAGGTAACAATGCTTGCACAATTCCAAGAATGTAATTAACCAATGTCACTATATGGTACATGTAGAAAATGTTGAAGTGGGGCATTTTTACTATGCATGCTCTAAACAAAAAACTAAATTAAAATAAGTAAATCAAAGTTTCATAATATGAAAGACAACAAGAATCAGGGAAAGTTTCTGGAGATAGTCATTTTGTTTGATCTTAATGAACTTTGGACATGTTAAAAAATAAATACCTTAATGCACTATTGACTAGTTTTAAAAAATATATCAACGTACATTATTATTTTTTAAAGTAAAGCTATAGACTGAAAAGAAGTTAGATATGGTAATGATAGATATGTAACATATATACCAAGGAATAGGTAGTCCAGAAATAAAATCATACATCGATGGTCAACTGACTTTCAACAGGAGTGTGAAGTCCATTAAGAAAAAAGTCTTAGGGGCTGAGGCCCGGTGGTATAAGTGGTTGAGTGCGGGATGCGGCCACGGACTTGGCGCGCTCAGGAGCAGCGCTGGGTAGCTCTCATGACCACCAGAGCAGTGATGCCCCCAAAACACAAAGCAAAACAAAAAAAGAAAAAAGTCTCTTTAATAAAATATATTGAGAGTCGATTGCATTTCCACATGCAAAAAAACAAAGTTAGACCCATGCATCTCACCACTACATCAAAAGTTAACTCAAAATGGATCCAGGACTTACCTGTGTGTGAGAACTAAAACCACAATGCTCTAAGTACAAACATCAATTTTTCCATAGGAGACTTCTCTTTTAATATTCAAAAATAATTCTTTGGATTGCTATTAATGCTGTCACCCTTTTTTCAAACTACCAAGTAAAGTTAGACTCACAAAGTTTTAAAAAAATTACAAAGATCACACAGTTTTAAAATGGGGGAGAAGGGAGTAGAGCTCAGGCTCAGTCCTTCAGTCCTACCTTTTGGAACCTCAACATCCAAATCTGCAAAATAGAATTAATTATTAACCTTCAAAGGTTACTGTAGGAACCACAAGCTAACACATCCACAGCTTAGATATGTCTGCTCTTCAGTAATTATCAACAGGGCTTTTCCTTCTTGCCTGAAATTCCTGGTTTGTTGCTTATTCCAAGCCCATGACAATTTTTAACATAAAACATTCGGGAGGGGGTGTCTTATTATCTGGTTCTGTCTTGTTCCTCACAAGAAGGAACAGGGCAGGAGATGACTCAGGGATATTGCAGGAGCATTTATGGCTCACTTACTCGTTGCTACATTCTGCAGCAGAGTTTTTTAAGTGCAAGGACTTATATATGTCCTCTATTTTCCTTTACACAAACAAGACTCAGATGCAGGTGGAATTTTTTTAAGTCATAATGAACTTAATTAGCACAGAGTGACAGAAATAGAAAAGGCCATAATGTTCTAGCTAGGCAGCAGGCTGCAAGGAGAGCAAGAAGTCTCTGGCTAGCAAAAGGAGAGCAGAAATAAGCACCCACACTAAAGGGAAAGGAGTGATGGCCCTGCGATGGGAATATGTAAAATGATGATCAGCATTATCCACTAGAAACCTCATCTTTGTTCCCCAGGACAAGTTTGGAGCTCCTGGTCTACTGAAAACAAAATCTTACCAGAGAAAAAATGAGCTCCTTGAGGGCCCAATTAACTTAGACATAATATGATCCTCAAGTCAAAGAACCTGGCACAGGCAAGCATGCATATTTCTTGAATATTTAAGTAAATGAATAAAGCCAGATTAAGAGATCTTCTCCATCTTCTCTCCAGTATAACTCTCCAGTTAGTATTTCACCAAAAAAGGTGGCTAACACCTGACACAATGCATAACTCCATGTTAACAACTCCTATTCCAAAACCATAGTGCTTCAACAGGCCATTTCCCCAAGAGTTCTAAATAACCCACACACGACACAAAAATGTCTCTAAAAAAGAACAACAGCAAATGGAAAATATAATCTTCAAACAATATCCCACTCTCTTCAGAATAAAGTGTCTGTACCTTAACTTTTGTCTTTCCTTCCAAATAAATCTTTTTAAGAACTCTGAACTCCTACTAAACATGAACCCACTGTACCCTAACTCTTCACTCCACGTCAGCACCTTTATTGTCACAGTTTTCAATAAGTTCACTAACCCAAAAAGCTGGGGTAATTTAACTTGGTCCATCTCTCATGGAAAAACTCAAGCGTTATTAATTTTAATGTATTACAAACACTACAATTATGAATGTTCCAAACTACAATGCTCAATTCATTCCTTGACTCGGGGTGTAGTATGGAATGCACTCATCCTATATTCTGTTTTTATCTTTGTACACTGAACATATATTCATATACAGATAGATATTATGAGTCAAGAAGTATTGCTACTAGGGTTCATACTTGCACAGGTACATTCCAAACATGTCTCTGTGATCACTAGAGTGCAGACAGATTCAGTAATATAAGTAAAAAATATTCATATATATGAATTCATAAAAACAGAGGTCCCAGCATATGCACATATATTTATATAGCAATATATTGAAGAAGTACATGAACTTTGGGCCTCTGCTCAAGACCTCCTTCAACGCAAGAACACTTTGTTCTAACAAACTGGCATTCTATTATGCTCACCCTCCCAGCATTATTGCCGAAGACAAAATGGGTGAACAGGGGCTGAGCCCCGGTGGCATAAGTGGTTGAGTGTGGGACTGGGGCCCGTGGACTTGGTGGTTTAAATCATCCAGCGGAGGCTCTCAGAAGCAGCGCTGGGTAGCTCCCACGACCACCAGAGGGCAGTGATGCCCAAAAACAAAAACGGGGGAAAAAATGGGGGTACAAGTAAATGTGGTTAAAAAAAAAAAAAAAGCTGATGATGCCTGGCTATCAAAAGACAAAGCATCTGCAGTTTTAAAGACTTGAAGTTAAATACGCGACTATCTAGTAGAGACGCAACAAGCCCACATGATCACACCAGTCTGTGCTATCATGAGGTGTCGACTGGATCAGGTAACAGGCATGAAAAGCGCACACCACTCCCCCATAAAACCAAACATATTGTTGAGAACGAGGGGGACTGGAGCAGAGAACCAAAACCCATCCCCTCACAGAAGGGTCACAAGGAAGGAAGCAATCAACCAGTGTGAAGTATAGTACTGATGAAATACACAATATTCTTCTGGTTCCTTGAGGCTTCCTCACCCCCCACTATCAAGACCCTAATCCTGCCTTTCACTGCAGGCTAGGTCGGAACATGTACACAGGAACAGCTAAGAGCTCAGGACACACAGAATCCAGGCCAGATACACCCTTCAGGCACAAAAATGGGAGAAGCAATATCAGGAGGGTAAGGGGAAAGAGAGAAGGGGGGAAGGAAGACAGTGGTTGGTTTAAGATATGAAATTAATAATAGCCTATAATTTATCAAGAGTTCATGGGGGAGAGGGGAGCGGAGAGGGAGGGGTAAAAATGAGGAGCTGATGCCAAGGGCTTAAGTAGAAAGCAAATGTTCTGAGAATGATGAGGGCAACAAATGTACAAATGTGCTTGACATACAATGTACGTATGTATGGATTGTTATAAGAGTTGTATGAGGCCCCAATGAAATTATTTTTAAAATATTAACAATTTATAATTTATCAAGAGAGGGGCTGAGCCCCAGTGGCATAGTGGTTGTGCACGGGACTGTGGTCCACTGGGATGGAGGTTCAATTCCAGCTCCACAGGAGCAAAGGCTGGGCCTCTTACTCCCACCACCAGAGGGCAGTGATGCCAAAAAAAAAACAAAAAAAAAATTATCAGGGGGTAGGGGGTGGGGGACAGCAAAAAGGAGCTGATACCAAGGGCTCAAATACAATGTAAATGTTTTAAAATAAAGATGGCAACATATGTACAAATGATGTTCACACAACTGATGTTCTAAGAGCTGTAAGAGTCACCAATAAAATTATCTTTAAAAATCACAGAAGCCATTATTCAAAAAATAAAAATGTGAAGCTATTATTTCCCGACCTAGTCTTCCACCTAAGTCTGGTTGTTTTCATCTCTGTAACCCAGCGGTTCTCAGCCTGTAGGTCACAACCCTGTTGGGGGTCAAATGACCCTTTCACAGGGTTTGCCCAATTCATAACAGTTGCAAAATTACAGTAATGGAGTAGCAACGAAAATAATTTTATGGTTGGGAGTCACCACAAGATGAGGAACTGTATTAAAGGGTCATGGCCTTAGGAAAGTTGAGAATCACAGCTCTAACCCTTCCTTCACTAAAGCTGTACTCTTTAATTTACACTACATCAAACAGCAGGAACTTCTAATTGGGTTCCTTTAAAATGTCGTTTGAGTTTTAAAAACAAAAGGTCTAATGGGACAAAATGGGGGTAGACAGGTGGCTGAATGAAATTTTTGTAGAGCAACCTCCATTACTCACAAAGAATGAGCAGGTGTGTTTTCATGATGGAAAAAAAATTCCTCAGTCCAACTTTCCTGGTCCTCTTACCCATGTAGTTTTCAATTTCCTTAAAACTTCTTCCTAATAAGTGGCCATGATCATGATTATCCCTTTGGAATTCTAAAAAGTGGTTACCATAACCATCTGTACAGACCTCTCTTCTCTGAATTAAAATGGCTCAGAAGATGCCTTCAGAAGCCACTATTTTGTTTGCACCTGCTCTCTGGTTACAATTAACTCCATAAAACTACCTATATTACCTTCCATCCACCTTAAAAGCCTGACAGAATGATCAGCTCCAAGCTATGTCAGGACACTATGTTTAAGTAGTCTCCTTTTTCTAAGACGTGTTTTGTTTGGAATAAATCCACATATTTCACAAATTCCCTTTACTAATCACCAAGCACGTTGTTTGTATAAATAGTGGCCAGTCACTTAAGAGTTTAATTTGTACAAGGCAGCAATTCATGTTTTGTGATTCCCAGCTAACCTATACTCATAGAATTTTCTTTTCTGAAAAGTGTTTTAAACTCGATGCCACTGGCTCAACTAATAACACTATCAATGAATAGTGGTTACTCGTGCTGCTAACCACAAGGTCAGGAGTTTAAATCCATCCTTCCACAGCGGAAGGATGAGGCTTCCTACTCCTGTGAATTCTTACAGGTTCAGGGTCACCACTGACTTGATGGCAGTAGAAGTGATGCCCCAAAAGGACAATTGAAAATGTTCTGTTACATAAAATTATAATGATGTTTCTAACCAGAGACGTACAAACCATAGATGAAGGAATGGATTTTTGGCTTGCACTTAATTCTATCCCAAATCTAGGAACAAAGTGTATCTATGACATGACCCTGCTTGATGTTCACCCTCATGAAGATATCACTGAAGCTGTGAGTGTTAGAGCAAAGTGTGGTGAAGAAACTAAAAGGTGCCTGGATACCAGAAAGAAAAGGCTTTTCTGAGGCCCCAATAAAATGATTTATAAAAAATAAAAAGAAGGGGCTGAGCCCCGGTGGCGTAGTGGTTGTGCGCGGGACTGCGGCCCACTAGGACGGAGGTTCAATTCCAGCAGTGGGGCTGGGCCTCCTACTCCCACCACCGGAGAGCAGTGATGCCAAAAAAAATAATAATAAAAATAAAATAAAAAGAAGGTGAAAAGAGAAAAGAGGAGCTTATACCAAGGGCTCAAGTAGAAAATATTTGGAAATTAAGATGGCAACATGCGTACAAATAAACTTGATACAAATGATGTATGGGATGTTATAAGAACTGTAAGCGCCCCCAATAAAATCATTTAAAAAAAGAAAGAAAGAAAGAAAGAAAAGATTTTTTTTTCTCAAACAAGCACTCATCTAAGTGAGACCTCAACTAAGTCCACATGGAAGAAGCACAGCTGCCAGTGTGATTCAAGGATTGTAAATAATCTAGTCCAAATCTAAGGAAATTCATGGGATCAGAGCTTAAATTGGGAACACTTGGTTTACAGAGGGATATGGATGACAGTAGAGGTCCAAAACACATTTGCTCACACATGAATGTATCCCCTGTGATCACAGTTGAGGGATATAAATAGTCCTGTTATCAGAGAGCATTATAAAATCAATTATGGCATAGTTAAGTTAAAATGTAATTTTATCATTTGATCTCCCTTTTGACCTATTTTAAATTTGTTTCAGCATTTTTAAAAGTGAGGGGAAGGACTGAGCCCTGGTGGCTTAGTGGTTGTGCGCAGGACTGCGGCCCCCTGGGATGGAGGTTCAATTCCAGGAGTGGCTCCACAGTAGCAAAGGCTGGGCCACCTACTCCCACCACCAGAGGGCAGTGATGTCCAAAGAACAAAAACAAAAAAAAAGTGAGGGGATTAAGACCCTGATGAATTCCCTCTGACTATGCACCAGTGAAGTGAATACCCTGACCAGAGCAGTGATCAGAGTAGAATGCACACCCTGCCTCCTCAGATAAATCAAAACAAACAAAGCAAAAACATCAGGACACGGCAAACATATAATACATATAGCAACACCTTAACGCCTCAGAAACCACACAAAATATAAAATCACATAAAACAGAATTAGATCATTTGAGTGGCAAAAATAAAGAACATAAAACTCTTTTAGATTAGAAAATGATAAAACTCCTGATAAGGAATTCCAAGACTAATGTACACAGTTCACCAAGAAATCATGAAAAATAACAGAATAAATGTAGGGAAAACATAAACAATACCAGGGTTAAAAAAAAGCAATAGAAGAATTAAGGATCCAATATAAGGACAAAATTACAAAACAGCCTAATAGAAAAAGAGCAACTCAAAATCCAAAAGATAATATTTCAGAAATAGACAACTCAACATAATGACATAAGATGAAAACTGAACCAACATAGAAGACAAAGTCAGTAAAATAGAGGACAAACTCCTTGACCCCAATTTGAATAAAACATTTTTCTTAAGAATGAAAAATTAAGGGCTGAGCCCTGGTGGCGCAGTGGTTGTGCGCAGGACTGCGGCCCACTGGGACGGAGGTTCAATTCCAGCAGTGGGGCTGGGCCTCCTACTCCCACCACCGGAGAGCAGTGATGCCAAAAAAAAAGAAAAAAAAATGAAAAATTAAGAATGCTGAAGAATTACGCAGGGCATTCTCAAGAGGAAAAATTAACACATGATCAGAATTCTGGAGCAGGATTATTACATAATAACAAAGAATAACAAATTCATTAAATATCTTATAACAGGTAAATTTGGAAATCATTATGCTGGGAAAATAAGTAAATTTATATATACATATATATATATATATATATATATATATAAAGTGAGCACTATTATTTGGAAAAAGAAAAAAAATTTCAACACAGAAAGCAAAATGTTTTTGATGTTTACCAGTATTGAGGTAGAAGGAAGGAAAATTAGTAATTGATAGAAGACATGTTAACAATGGTGAAAAGAAAGTTAATACACAATATGGGGAAAGTCAACATAATATGACCAAGGCAAAGGAAGACACTGAGAGGAATGCACGAATAAAGGGGAAATGTAGAAATACCTATAAAATAGGCAACCCTGCAACAACAATAATTTATCAATAGATATATAACTAGATAGGTATACTGAGAGGGTTAAGGGTGCACATCCACATGCAGATATAGGTTTGGTTGTGGGTATTTCTACATATATAATTGTAGGTGCTGCACACATGTTAACAATAAAACATTCAAGGGCACAACCATGGAAATTTCTCAGGCATAATCAAACACCAGAGACAATGTTCTACTTTGGTGAGTAGTGTCTAGAGTTTTTTGGTTTTGATTTTGTTTTTTCAAGTGTCTAGGGTTTTTAAAGCTTGCATGCCACCATCTAAGAAACAACTTGGTGTCTTCCCACCCAATGTAAAGGAAAATTAAAAAAAAAATCCATGACTCAAGGGAGTGATCAGTACAAAGGGCTAATGGACCACATGAACCTCAGCCTCCAAGCCCAGAAGACCGAGACAACAGATGGTCGCAAACAGAGGAACAAAAGAATAAAAGCAAAACAAAATAATCAAATTCACCAAAAAATATATCAAATTTACTAATCTAACAGAGACTGAAGGAAGCCCCGAGATTATAGTTGCAAGGCACCCTTCTGATCTAAAACGGAAGCCATTCCCAGAGACCACCTTTCGCATTAACAATAAGCAGGCCCATACAGTAAATAACACTCGAAAGGAATGTATTCCTTAGAACAAACAAAAATCCAAAAGGGGATTTGCCTCAAAACTAAGATCAGAAGGCAGTAAGAGGTAGAAAATCCAGGCAAAAAGGACTGGGGAACAAAGAGCAAATAGCACGGGTTGGCACAATGCTGGGAATGCAACCAACGTCAGAGGACCATGGAATAGGAGACTCTGTAAACTTTCACCTAAAGCACAATGAAATCATTTTTTTTTTAACAGCAAAGACATAGGACTATGACTTAAGCAGTAAACGCCAACTCGTTCAGTCTGGCGAGTACATGAGAAAGAAGGCTACTGAGAGGCAAAGGTGAAAACACAGAAGAATCACGCGAGCTAAATTACCCAACCAAAGACAAACACACTGCCCCCAAGCAGATTCAAACTCCCAGCGACCCTACAGAAGAGCAGAAGCGAGCCCTGGCCGTGTGATCCACGGTTGCTACCCTTTACAGAAAGAGACAACTTGATCTTTCTCCTGCAGAGCAGCTGACGGGATGGAACCCACAGGCCTGGTGATTAGCAACCCAATTTAACTCACTATGCCACCAGGGCTCCTTAAGCTAAATTAAGAGGTGTGGCGTTCTCTTCAGAGGTAGAGGTAATCAGTGAAGGTTTTAAAGCAGGATAGTCTTTCAACAAGATAAATTGACACAGTGTCTCCAACAATACGCTCAAACACAGCAACAACTGTGAGGATGGTGGGTCCAGGAAATGCTTCGTTCTGTGGGGCACTGAGTCACTGAGTCGAAAGGACTCGATGGCACCCAACAATTTGGCAGTGTTCTACAGAGAATGAAAGAAGATCAATTACAATCATTACATCATTTCAAGAGGTGTCATCATATAACCAAGAATCGATGCTATTGAAAGAAGTCCAAGTTGCATCAAGTATTAGTGAAAAAGCAGGGCTCCAGGAATTTAAGTTCCAATTATGATCTTTCAATAAACTGGTGTAGAAAGATCTGTCGCATCTCAAAGAAAGGTGATCCAAGAGAATGTGGAAACTATAAAATAAAATAATCATTAATATCACATGTAAGGAAAATGTTGCTGAAGATAATTTTTAAAACAGTTGCATCAAGTGTTACAGCTCTTTTAGAATTTGTCTAGCAGGTCTTCCAGTTTTTCTGGAAGGCCCCCCCACACACACCATTAAAAAAAACAAACAGTTGCATTAACACACTGCTAAGGAACTGCCAGAAATCCACGCCAGATCCAGAAGAAGGGGTGGAACAAGGGTTATCTTGGCTGTAAGCAGAGATTGTCAGAAAATGTTTGTGTTTCTTTAACTACTTAAAGTCAAAAGCCTTTGCATTTCACTGTGTGGATCATAACAAACTACAGACAATATTGCAAAAGCTGGGATTCCACAATAGTCAATTTTACTCAAAACTGGAGGAGACTCAATAACACCCTGCAATATGCAAATGACACAACCTTGCTTGGTGAAAGCCAAGGAGACTGGAACCACTTGCTAATGTCAATAAAAAACTATAGTCTTCAGTTTGGATGGCAACTTAGTGACTCTTCTTTGAGACAGCAAAGACAGAAGAAACAAAGACCTGATTTTATTTGACTTGAACATAAAGAAAGCAATGAAGTAAGAAGCTAACAATAAAGCACAAATTGTGAACAAAGAGAACAGAGAATATTTAGGTCAAATATGAAAACAGGAGTTTATAGGCACTCGCTACTTCCTACATATGAAAGAACCTTTAAAAGTTTACGGGGGGGCTGAGCCCCGGTGGCGTAGTGGTTGTGCGCGGGACTGCGGCCCACTGGGACGGAGGTTCAATTCCAGCAGTGGGGCTGGGCCTCCTACTCCCACCACCGGAGGGCAGTGATGCCAAAAAAAAAAAAAAAAAAGTTGATGGGAAAATGAAATCAAAGGATAAAAATTAAAAACCTAAACTTTATTTCTCTATATAAAAGTGACATCAAAGTTGAGACATTTAAGCAATGATGCTAGTCATTTTACCCATCTCTAAAGAAATCCTGAACTTTTAACCACATCAAAACAGTCTTTTTATATTATCTGAAGTAAATGGTGCCTTCACTAATTATTTTAAGATTAGGAAATAAAAAGAGGAAAGAAAGACCCAAATCAAGACTCAAAGCTGAATGCCTAATGATTTCTCATAAAAACTCCAAAAACAAAAACAAAACTATTTGGTATATAGTCTATAGAAATGAGTCACAACATGAGTGTGTGTGTATATGTGTGTGTACTCATATTCCCCAACAGTTATTTCTTTTTTTTTTTTTTTTTGGGGGGGGGGGGGGGATTGGGCATCATTGCCTCTGGTGGCCGTGGGCGCTACCAAGTGCTGCTCCTGAGAACCGCCGATGGATCTGAACCGCCAAGCCTGTGGGCTGCAGTCCCACACTCAACCACTTACACCACTGGGGCTCAGACCCCCAACAGATATTTCTACATGTGTATTCAGTTATGCGGTAAACATATCCATGAACAGGGAAAAGGTATGAAAACTCAGGCATAACCAAGTACCTTTAGGAAATGTGTCAGTGGGCCTAGGGGCCCAGGACTGAGGCCTTGAACGACCCCAAAGTCAACTAGCCTAACATAGTCCATAAAGACAAAGACCTACATCCTACTTTGGTGAGTACAAACTAGAGTCTTAAAAGCTAGTGAGTGTACTGAGCCCCAGTGGCATAGTGGTTGAGTGCGGAACTGTGGCCCAAGGGCTTGGCGGTTCAAATCCAGCGGCGGCTCTCCAGGAGTAAGGCTGGGTAGCTCCCATGACCACCAGAGGGCAGTGATGCAAAAAAAAAAAAAAAAACACCAAGTGAGCAGCCACCAGAGGTGCAATTATTTGTATCACCCCAGGACAAGAATCAAGAAAAATCAGTAATACAAGAAAACAATTAGTCACTTAGCATAAAGGACCACACAAATATCAGCCTCCATGACCCTAAGACAAAAGACTTCAATGGTACCCAGCTACCACTGCTCACTTAAATGCAATGGATCAAAACAGAAAGCTTGGAGAAAGTGAAGAAAATGGTGAAACAAAATTCAAATCATAGTGCCCGCTAATGATCCCACCCTTACGCCCCAGGCCCTCCCAGGCGGTGGGCAACACTGTGGCTCCCCTGGGATGGCCAGAAGGGCAGTGGAAGAGGCAAAAAATAAATAAGTAAAATCATAGAAGAAACTAGGTTTACTGGTTGAAATAGACTGGCTTGAGATTATGGCCCTTAACCACCCTTCAGGTCTGGAAATGACCTCACCCTCGGGGCTCATTTTGCAACCAAACAATAGACAAGTCTATAGGGAGAACAATAACACCAGAGAAGTATTCATTTCTTAGAAAAATTAACCACTTTTGATCAAACTGGCAGCACTTATCCAAGGATTAAGTTCCGAGGGGGTTCGGAAAAAAGTAGAAATGGGAATGAAAACACAGGCAAGAAGTGGGATAAGAGATATTACATTATGGGAGTTATAATCAATGATATGAACCAAAATATGTATGAATTGTTGAATGGAAGATGGATTTGTGCTGTCAACCTTCACCCAATTCACAATAAAAGGGGTTTTAAAAAAAAAAAAAATAACTGTTGCCATGACCTTTGCTCTTGACTGGTCCGCTTTTGCTTTGACTGGACCACTTCCACTTCTTGGTAGCCATTTTTTTGATTGTGTCTTGTCTTTAGGATCACACCGGTACAGCCATGTTCCATCTCCTGTTAAAATTCTTCCAAGAAATCTTTTAGAATCTTGGTTCCACTTATTCAAAATTTCCATTGAAAGCTTTGCTCTTGTCTGTAGCTGATCTGGGCACAACAGTTTTGGGACCCATCGTGCAGAAAGCTTGCTCAACTTTAATTTTTCAGTCAGAATTGTGTAAGCTGAACCAATTGAGATGTCTATGGTGTTGGCTATTGCTTCTGCTGTTAACTGTGGATCTTTTTCAATTAAGGCACGAACAAGATTGATTTTTTCCTCACAAACTGATGTGGATGGTCTGCCGCTGCGCGCTTCATCTTGAACATTGTCTCGTCCCTTCTTAAAATGGGTTATCCATTTGTAAACTGCTGATTTCTTCGGGGCATTATCCCCATAAACTTTTCGTATAGCATTAATAATTTCACCATTCTTGCAACCAAGCTTCACCATAAATTTGATGTTTGTTCTTGCTTCAATTTTAGCAGAATTCATGTTGCTTTTCAAATTTGCTCTTTCAAATTGATGTCTTATCCTTCTTAGTGCCTCAAACTAGATCCTGTTCAGACATGTTATATAACAAGTTAGTATGAGTTTATTTCGTTGCAAAAACATTTTGAAATCCATGCATTTTTTTCATAATACACATTTTCCATGAAGTTCTGGAAGACCCTTTGCAGAACATAACTAGGTACATTTAACAAATACTTACTGTGCCCCTGTAATGAACTAACTTGACCAACAGTATGTATTAAGAGCCTTGAAATTCTTATACCTTTACTCCAAATATCCTAATCCTAATTATTGATCCTAAGAAGGTTATCAAAACTTATAACCAAAGTTGCTTATCACGACCTTATGTATAATAGCCCCAACTGATAAATAACCCAAGTATCTAACAATAAGGCCATGGCTAAGCCATGTCATTCAAAGCACAGCATACAGTCATTAAAACTGATGCTGAAGAAAAAATCGTAATGACACTGTTAAATGCTTAGGCTGTATGTGTAAATATAACAGCACCAAGATTGGATATATAGTATGAACTACCTAAAATATGAAGAAGCAAAAAAGCCTTAAAAAGAAAACCCAAGGCTTTAAGTTTTAAAAGCTAATCTCTGCATGGTAGAATTATCAGATAAATTTGCTAAATTTAAACTTTCCCTATAGTCAGTTTTTTGGTGTAGTGGTTACACTGTGGGCTGCTAACCTCAAAGTAAGCAGTTTGAAACCACCAGCCACTCTGTAGAAGAAAGATGAGCCTTTGTAATCGCATAGTTACATTCTCATGAGGAGCTGTTACCAAGGGTTCAAGAAGAAAGAAAATGTTATGAATATGATTATGACAACATATGTACAAATGTGCTTGACACAAT
This sequence comes from Nesogale talazaci, assembly GCA_004026705.1. Lineage (NCBI taxonomy): Eukaryota > Metazoa > Chordata > Mammalia > Afrosoricida > Tenrecidae > Nesogale > Nesogale talazaci. The sequence goes on along the minus strand of PVJH01006580.1, from coordinate 40,176 downwards.
GGATGGATGGATGGACTGTGATAAGAACTTTAAGAGTCCCCAATAAAATGACTAAAAATAATAATACACAAACTATAATTTTAAAAAAGAGTTACAGTGGAGAACCAGGGTCAGGACTATACTCTGTCTGACACAAACACACCAGGGAAAAACACTAAGGGTATGCAACAGAGCGTGGAGATACAAATGGAATGACCACGATAAACCTTGGGACCAGGGAGTGGCACCCCATTTGACTCAACCAGGGAACACTCCTGGAGGTCAATGAACAGACCTTGAATTACTTACATCTTTTTATATTGTTATATATATACACACACATATGCATATATGTGTGTGCACACACATATATATATATAAAACATTGGGGGTTTGCTGTTGTTATCATTGCTTTATTTTTTTGGTTGCTTCATTTTAGGAAGCCTTTTTTGGTACATATTGTTACCCTTGCAGGTCGTATCTAGATAAAGATAGGCTGGATGAACAGTCTGGTGGTGTAAACGACAGGACTGAGGGTTCCGGGGTGTAAGCCATGGGAAAAGGTGAGGAGGAGGAAAGGAGATGGTGTTGACCAGCCCAGGGATAAGGGTATACCAACTGATCCAAAATTAGAGACAAGGTGGTTGTGAGAAGTCCAGTAGAGATTGACCGAGGGTAATGTAACAGAGAGAAAATACTGAAACTTAATGGAGGCTGAGTATGATAGTGGAACAAGAGGGAAGTAAAAGGAAATAGAGGAAAGAACTGGGGGTAAAGAGCATTTATAGAGGTTTATATTATAATACAGGCAGGTACATAGGTGCATATATCTAAATGTGACAATGTGGGAAATAGATCAACTCAAGTACTTCCTAAATGCAAGAACACTGTTCTATTAAATTGGCATTCCATGATGCTCACCTTCCCTACCCGATCAATGAAGACAAAAATGTGCATAAGCAGTGGTGGTGAGGAAAGTTGATGGTGCCCAGCTATCAAAAGATGTAGCATCTGGGGTCTTAAAGGCTTGAGTAAATAAGCGGTCATCCAGCTCAGAAGCAAAAAAGCCCACAAGGAAGAAGCACACCAGCATGTGGATCATGAGTTGTCAAAGGGATCAGTTATCAGGGTTTAAGAACTAAAAATCATAACATTGCATGCTCACTTTCCTGATATGATCACTGATGACAAACGTGTACATAAGCAAATGTGGTTAAGAAAGCTGATGGTGCCCGACTATCAAAAGATATAGTGTCTGGGATCTTAAAGGCTTGAGTAAACAAGCGGCCAACCAGCTCAGAAGCAACAAAGCCCACATAGAAGAAGCACACCAGCCTGTGTGACCACAAGGTGTTGAAGGGATCCGGTGTTAGGCATCAAAGAACTAAAATTATATCATTATAAATAAGGGGGAGTACAGATTGGTGACCCAAAGCCCATCAATAGGTGAAGCGACATCCTCTTACAGAGGGGTTACATGGTGGAGATGAGCCAGTTAAAGTACAGTGTAGTAACAACGAAATATGCATCTTTCCTCTAGTTCACAAATGCTTCCTCACACCCACTATCATGATTTCGGTTCTACCAGACAGGCCTGACTAGAACAGGGGATGTACACTGGAGGCAGAAACATGGGAACTTAGGATAAATATTCCCTCAGGATGAGTGATGGGAGTGGTGAGACTGGGAGGGTAGAGGGATGGTTGGGTAGAAAGGGGGAAACTAATTTCAGGGATCTATATATAACCTTCTCTCTGGGGCACGCCCAGCAGGGAAGTGAGTGAAGGGACACATTGGACAGTGTATGATATGAAATAGCAATTTGTAAATTATTAAAGGTTCATGGGGAGTAGGAAGGAAGGGAAATATGGGGAGCTGGAACTAGGGGCCTAAGTGGAGAGAGGATGTTTTGTGAGTAATGATGGCAACAAGTGTGCAAATGAGGCCTGCATACAATTGATGTATGGATGGATCGTGAGGGGAGGTGTGTGAGTACCCAATAAAATGACTCATTAAAAAAAAGGGGGGGGGGAATAGCTTTTTTTTTTTTAAAGAGGAGCTTATACCAAGGGCTCAAGTAGAAAATGTTTGGAAATGTATGTGGCAACATGTGCAAATGTGCTTGATATAGATGATGTACTGAATGTTATAATAGCTGTAAGAGCCCCAAATAAAATTATTTTCTTTAAAGAAGAGATATATTCTCAAAAATCTAAAAGGACAGTTCTACCCTGTCCTATGGGTTTCTATCAGTTGGAATCGGTTCAATGGTAGTAAGAGGCTTTTTTTTACAAAATCTTGTGTTAAGACACATTTTGGACATCAAGCCCATTAAGATTGATGAAGATCAGGCTGAGCCCCGGTGGCGTAGTGGTTGTGCGGGGACTGTGGCCCACTGGGTTGGAGGTTCATATCCAGCAGCAAGGCTGGGCCTCCTACTCCCACCAGAGGGCAGTGATGCCCCCTCCCCCCAATGAAAGATTGATCAAGATCATTTTGAGCTCTGCTAAATGAGAAGAGTATAAAGGTATAATATTCTCTTTTTTCCTCCCTCCCACCCCTCAAGGTTTAATATTCTTTTTTTTAATTTTTTTTGCTTGTTTTTTTTGGGGTTTTTTTGTGGACATCACTGCCTCTGGGGGTCGTGGGCACTACCCAGCTGCTGCTGGATTTGAACCGCCAAGCCTGTGGGCTGCAGTTCCACACTCAACCACTTACGTCACCGGGGCTCAGGCCTAGGTTTAATATTCTTATAGAAAAGGATCCTGCTAATCCCAGCTATAACTGATAAAGTTGCAAAGGAGACACATAATGGGAAAGTAATCAAGAGGAAACCCCATCAGATTCCTAGGAGTTTGCTTACATTGCAGAATGCCTGTCAGTGCTGCAGAATGAAATTTGGTGGTAAAGGGACAGAAATCTACCTATGGCCAAAACTGAGAATTCCTTGAGAGCATAGAGTCTGTGCTACAGGAGAAGATGGAAGGTAGCAGAAGGAAAACCACTTAGGGTGATGAAAGGCTTCCTAGAAGAAGCTGGATAATTTTAGGAAGAGTTAAGCTAGAAAAAGGGAGAAAGGATAATCTAGGGGAAAGGAACAACCCAGACAGAAAACAGTAAGAGCTCAGCAGCCTGGGAAAATGTCATCCAGGTAAGTGCTATTAGAGTGCAAAGGGCCAGCTGTCGTTGTAGAAGTCATCAAGGGTCTGTCCCAGAAGACCTGAGTGCTTGGTCTATCGTTAATCAATCAATAAGGGTACCTATCCAGAAGGAGCTCATTCTAACACATGGCAAAGCTAAGTAAAGAGTGGTTACAGCTAAGGAGGAACACTAAACTTAGCCTGGGGACTCATAAAAGACTTCAGAGAAGATACAAAATTTGAGGCACAATGTAAAAATGAGCATAAGGACAGTGGCCTTTCACATGATAAAATACTATTGAGACTTGGCCTAAGCCAAAACTCCAATTCTGCATTGCTTCCAAAGTGAGAAACACTCTGATCACCAGAATATAAAGTTCCAAGAACCTTGTCTGTCTTCTTGTTCATTTACAGTGTCTCCAAGGCTCGAAGCAGTAAACAGTTTGGGGTATTTGTGCTAGAAATCATTACTGAATAAAAAAGAGGGCATTTATTCTATTAAAAAAACAATGAAGAGGGGCTGAGCCCCGGTGGCGTAAGTGGTTGAGTGTGGGACTGCGGCCCGCGGGCTTGGCAGTTCGAATCCAGCAGCGGCTCTCAGGAGCAGCACTGGGTAGCGCCCACGACCACCAGAGGCAGTGATGCACCCCACCTCCCCCCAAAAAAAACAAAAAAAAATGAAGAAAACAAAAGAAATTCTGAAGACCACTATCAGCCCTCACTAGTTTAAAGCTGAAAGCAAAATGCAGGTCTCCGCCAGCCCTCCCTCAATCATCATATCCATTCTTATATCCACCCAGTTTGAAGAAGCCCTCATGGCACAGTGATTTCAGGAGGGGCTACTAACCTCATGGCCAAAGGAAAATTTACAATAAATTGCAGCTGTTATAGTTAGTAAGCGCTATTCAGAGGAGCCCTGGTAGTGGTTATGTATTGGGCTGCTACCCTCGTGGCTAACAGTTCAAAAGCACCAGTAGCCCCTCAGGAGAAAGGTCAGGGTTGCTCCTCCTGAAACCCACGGGGAGTGCTATGAGTCAGCGCTGACGAATGGCAGTGAGTTTAACTTTTGAGTTTGGATTCATGGGTGTCAACTAAGCAATAAAGGGAAAACTACTGAATGTAAGATACAAATTCTCAGAAGCTATAAAATCTATCAGAGAAGGGGAAAAAAGTCAACCAGCGTAAGACTAGAATTGAAGATACAGAAACAATTACGTGAACTGTTTGGTATAGATTAAGTGCTCAAGGAAATCATAGTTTTCCCTCCTATTAAACTTGTAACTACCTTTGAGTCAAGTGTGTAGAAATTATTACTCCTATTTTTGTGAAAAGGAAAGTGAGATTAAGAGAAAAGAAGGCCCTGTTTATACTACAGCTCATTCTTTACGCATTTAACAAATGTGGCCCAAACTGTAAGTATAAAAGGGGACTTTGTTGTAAATGACCAAAAACTCAAGCTAATTTTAAACAATAGAGACCCTCCCTGAGCGATGCGAATTGTGAGCACACAGAATTGCTAACTTAAATGTTGGATATTTGAAGGCCCCCCACCACCACCAAGGTACCTCAGAGTAAGACCTATCAATGGCTCCCTCAAGGTCCTAAATATTTGGTTTAGACCAGCTTAGAACCTGTACTTAGCACTTAACCTACTACTGTGCTGCCTCTTATGAGGGGACTTCAAAATGTTCGTGGGAAAAAAAATCCACTTTCTTTCTATCCCATGTTCCACAAATGTTTCAATGCCCACATGTATGTGTAAGGAATGAAAGCTCAAAAACAAAAGTACCAACACACTAAGTTGGACTCACATTATCATATGGGAAAATTAGTTAAAGGAAAAACCTGTCAAACTGACTTTTCCACACATGCATTTTATGCTCATTGAGCAACACCACACACACACACACACACACACACACGAAGGGCTTGGGGTGGGCAGCAGTCTTCAACACTTTCTAATTCAGAACTGTCACTTTTCTAATCCCCTCGTTTCTTCAACTATAAAATATGAAATGTGGTTATATTCGTTTTCTTCATGAAAGGACTATAAGAATTAAAATAAGATAAAGCAAGTGAAAGCATTTGGTCAAATTGTTAAGCATCGTATGAATGGTACAAATATTTCAAAGTATTACACAACTTGTACATTTTTTGGGGGGGTGGGGGAGCATCACTGCTCTCTGGTGGTGGGAGTAGGAGACCCAGCCCCACTGCTGGAATTGAACCTCCATCCACTGGGCCGCAGTCCCGCGCACAACCACTACGCCACTGGGGCTCAGCCCCACAAATTGTACTTTTAGAAAAAGCTGATCCTCAATGCCCCCAAACAGAGAGACTACAGGCAATCCACAGGTGATGAATATCTGAGACTCACTTGTACTAAAACCCTTTAACGTGATGGAAATTTGCTCTCAATTTGAAATGATTGAACCAACCCCTACTCTCAACAAATTCATCAAAATCACCTTCACTTGCTGCAACCATAGCTTTTAAATCTTTGAAAAGGCTTCAAAGCTGTTTCCTTGCACTAAACCCAAAACCACACACAGCCTTCGAATAAATTCTGCCCAATGCAACCCTACACGACTGAGTGAAACTGCCTTGAGGGTGCCCAGGGCTTTAAACACTTAGGGGATCTCACTGTGACATCTTTTCTGCAGAAGCTAATAAGTTCAAAGACCAAATCTTTGGGTTGGCAGTTGATGACTTTAACCTTAGTGTCAGGAAGACTCTTTTCTGCACAAGCCCACTGCTGTTGCGTCAACTCCAACTCAGAGCGACCCTTTATAGGGTCTCCAGAACTGTAACTCTTGGGGCTGAGCCCCGGTGGCGTAGTGGTTGTGCGTGGGACTGCGGCCCACTGGGACGGAGGTTCAATTCCAGCAGTGGGGCTGGGCCTCCTACTCCCACCACCGCAGAGCAGTGATGCTCCTCCCCCCCCCCAAAAAAAAAAAAAACCTGTAACTCTTTAAAAGCATACAGCCTCATCCTTCTCCCAAAGACCAGCTCACGGGTTTGAACCATCTATCTTGCAGTTAGCAGCCCAATGCTTAATGCACAGTGCTACCAGGGCTGTTTCTTGCACTAAAAAACAAATACAAACTCACTGCCAACAAGTCGATTTCATCTCATAGAAATCCTATAGGACAGCATTGAACTGCCCTATGAATTTCCAAGACTGGAACCCTTTACGAGAATGGAAAGCCACATCTTTCTCGTGCTTCTCTAAGAACTACATGCACCTGTTCTGACTTACCTACAAATTTCACTTAAAGACGCACTAAGAAATCTATCTAGTTCATAACCCAGGGTCCACCTGAACATTCCTTCTGTACTTAAAGAAGATAAAAAACTCCTACCAGGGAAGGCTTATAAAAACAAGACCACATTAAGCACTGGTGATTTGTTTTAAGAGCTGGTATGCAATTAAGAGGATTCCACTGTTTCACCAGGCTCTTGTGGCAGCCAATTAAGTAATAACATGAGAGAGGAGCTCTTAATTACAGAGGGAAACTTCCACAAGCCACTGACAGGTGTGCAGGGCTCAAGCGGAGATCAAAATAGTTGACTACAGCATTAATCTCCCCCCCTTCTTTCTCCCAAAGACACTTAAGTTTGCATGCAATTAGTTGAAAAGTAAAACAGGCCAAATTACTACTATAGTTCAAGCTTTAATATCTTTTATCATGTTAACAATCTCCAATAGCATTGTTAAGGATTAACACCAAAACAAATGGTTTAAACACACAATAAATGAGCGTCAGTGATCAAAAATGAAAATGACCAAACTGAATTGCCACTCATCCCTTATATGTAAGTGTTCCCTATATTGTGCCTATTGTAACTCAAAGTTTCCCTTTTCATTTGCATGTATCTTGTAAAAAGTTTAAGAATATAACCACACTTTATACAACTTAGGACCCCTGGCTGTACAGTGGATTATGTGTTGGGTTGTTAACTGGAAGGTCAAGCAACAGCGGGAAAGCCCTAGTGGCTCCTGGGGAGAACGAGGAGGTTCTCTATTCCCTGGGGCCAAGGAGTAAAGAGTTAGCCTCAGACACCCGCACAGACAGTCCTCCCCTGTACCCGTACATACAGCCACTAAGAGTGGGACTTGACTCGATGGCAATGAGAGTGAGCTCATACAATATGATTACTTAACTGATATCATTAAGCTTACCACAGCCACAGAAAAGAAAAAAGAATGCAGTTGCTAAAATGACCTGGGTAAAAAGCAAGCACCATAAAAACCTTGGTTTGAAGGTTTAGGATATGACTTCAAGGGGTTGTCAAGTGAAATGACCTAGCACTGTTATCAGAGTTTTTATTCGCTCCTCCAGTTCAGTGCGCAGTGCCTGAGGTCTTAAAAACTTGCTTCGAGCCTTCCAAGATACAGTAGGTGGACTCTATTTGCCTGGAACAGCAGAGGAAAAAGGAGACCCAGGAATAGGAGAAGGAACTGGATGACTGCAAGTCTCGTTGCCGGAATGAACTGACTCCTGTGCTGTGAGACCAAAAGAACTGAAGGCCCTTGGCAACCATTATGGACCATTTTGTTCGAGAGAAGAAAAAAACAGATGTGCTTGGCACCATATATGTATTTATGTATTGTGAAAAATTATGTACGAGTCCCCAATAAAGTGATTTTTAAAAAAGAACATAGCAGTTTATTCAGTAAGCATTCAATAAAATATTTAATATTGTTATTTTTTAAAAAAACAGACAACAGAATGTTTATTATTGAATCTAGACCTACTAAGACCACTGAGACTGAAGGAACTTCCAAATCTGTTGCCCTGAAAAAATTTGAGCCTTGAAATGAATCTATCCCCACAAGTCATCTTTAAACTAAGTAATAGTTTGGCAAAATTTGTATAGAATTTTGTCTTGAATACTTTGCTCCCTTTTTTGGGGGGGTGGGCATCGTTGCCTCTGGTGGTTGTGGGCGCTACCCAGCGCTGGCCCTGAGAGCCGCCGCTGGATTTGAACCGCCAAGTCCGCGGGCTGCAGTCCCGCATTCAGCCACTTACGCCACTGGGGCTCAACCCAAATACTGTGTTCTTTTTTTTTTTTTTTTTGGCATCACTGCCCTCAGGTGGTGGGAGTAGGAGGCCCAGCCTTTGCTCCATGGAGCTGGAATTGAACCTCCATCCCAGTGGGCTGCAGTCCCGCGCACAACCACTACGCCACTGTGTTCGCTTAAAGAATTACCAATATTAAATCAAATGGTCAACAACAACTAAGGTATAAATGAAGTTTAGGGGCAATTAATCTAAATCAATAATGAAACAAAAATTTGAAAGTACAATGTGAAAGAAACCAATGTCATCAAAGAGTACATGACAAAACTGTTGAATATGTTTTCCCAAAAATAGAATATTAAAAAAGGTAAGTGCGTACATGACCATCCTCAAGAGATGCAATGGGCTCAAGCATAGGGTCAATTGTAAGGGTGGTGCAGGATGCAGTAGCGTTTCACTCTGTTGTGCATAAGGTCACTATGGGTCAGAACCTGCTTGGTAACACCTACCAAAAATAACACAGATGCCTTTTTTTTTTTGGTTTTGGGGGCATCACTGCTCTCCAGCGGTGGGAGTAGGAGGTCCAGCCCCACTGCTGGAATTGAACCTCCGTCCCAGTGGGCCGCAGTCCCGCGCACAACCACTGTGCCACCGGGGCTCAGCCCCAGATGCATTATTTTCTAATCGGTCTTTTTTCCAAAATATACTGCTTGTAATGAGTAAAAATCAGGGTCAAACATCAAACATATCTTTATTTGCAAGTTACAATAGCTTTAGCAGAACCTGCATAAAACCAAGTAAAGCCCATCTCCAAAATCCTAATTAAAAATAATTTATCACAGTTTGATAATTATAAGGTCAAAGTTTGATCTTTCAAGGGCTGGGCTATTTCAAAGGGCAATTAAACTGTGTAGGTGAGGGCTGAGCCCCGGTGGCGTAGTGCGCGGGACTGCGGCCCACGGGGACGGAGGTTCAATTCCAGCAGTGGGGCTGGGCCTCCTACTCCCACCACCAGAGAGCAGTGATGCACCCCCCCAAAAAAAAAAAAGTGTAGGTGAATTCTAAACACATGACAGGGCAATATTGACAAAGCTCTCATTTTAAAATAGCCCTTTAAAGCAGTGCTACTCTTGACTGACAAAGAAGGACTCCTGGAGTTAGATCTCCAAGTGCAGAGAAGAAAGTATGTGCATATTCACATAGGATGAATCGTTATAATAAGAAAAACACAGGCTGAGCCCCGGTGGCGTAGTGGTTGTGCGCGGGACTGCGGCCCACTGGGACGGAGGTTCAAGTCCAGCAGTGGGGCTGGGCCTCCTACTCCCACCACCGGAGAGCAGTGATGCCCCAAAAAAATAAAGAAAGAAAAAAGAAAAAAAGAAAAACACAAGCTTCGGATTCAAGTGCCAATTTGTCACATCTGTACTCCATTCATCAAACAATTTCTGAGTAGCTGCTCTCTACAGCACAGAATGCTAGAATTACAGACAATCCCTACATTTATTACAGTAAAGTGCTACTGATTATCTGACAAGCATCAACACAGAGGAGGCTACTAAAAGGTAAGAGACACTGCAAAGTTGAGCTAAGGTGGGGTTGGAGAGAAAGAAAGACATCGATTTGAGAAATGTTAAGTGTTAATATCTGTGACAGTCACCTAATATGTTATCAATTTGAGGATTGAGTGTAGGGGTGGAGTCTAGCCTGTCAATCTGGAGATAGGCAATGAGACCTCTGTGTGGGCATGGCCTTCTCTGAGAATTCTGGGAAATGTGGCGATTCCTTCTCGGAGGTGCAGACACCGCCTCTCTCAGTTCACCTCCTTGGAGACTTTCTACTGAGGACACTTGCTTGGAGGCTCTCTGCTGACAAGACTCACTCCCTGGGACACATGGCAACATGCTGATAGACCCTGCGTCCTGAAAACCGGAGAAACCACAAGGGAGACCCCTACCAGTGCCAAGATGCTTCTACCCTCACTGGATACATAAGACTCTGCATCCACAGCCCTGTAATTGTCCTGGTGTCATTGCATGTGCTTTGTGAGTCTGAAGAAGTCTTATAGATTGGTATTGAACATATGGGCTAATATCAGACTTATGACCTTGGATTGGACTGGGTTGGGATGTTCTATTTGTATATAAAACTCTTATACACATATGAGTGTTAATGAATTTAACACAATATCTTATTGGGATTATTGATGAAGACAACGTGAAAGGCTTTTTAAATGCCCAATTTCTGGCTTTGGTAAGGGAAAAAAGGGTGATGTTTTATTCACAAGGAAACACAAAAGGGGTAGATTTTGGAAAGAAGATAATATATGCTGTTTTGAGTCAGTTGTGTGACCTTAAAATAACTTTTACCTTCAAATACATTTCCCTATTACTAAAATAGTTATAAGACTACAGTACCTCAAAGGTTATAGGCAAAACTAAATAATGAAAGGGGAAAGAGCTATATTATTATTTTTTTACTACATATGCTTCTGTTAAAGAAACTGCTAATAGTATTCATTTTCTCTTTCTTCTTTTTAGTACAGACACTCCCCTAGTCTCACCTTCTGCCAAGGCCTAACCTGCTATACACAACTCAGCTGGAAACTAAATTTCCTAGTGTTACTTATAGGGAGGTATGCCATGTTTCTAAGTTACAATGTGCGAAATGCTAGGAGTGATGCATGCAAACTTCCAAGCTCATTTCATCTTTCCTAAGTCAACAACTTAACCTCTCTTTTTCCATTCCCATAACTGAAAGGTACATGTGTACATAAGCTTTTTAGAGTTTGAGAATGAGGACATCTTGAAAGATCAGTGAAAAAGGAATAGGATCTCCATATGTCTTCAAGTAGCAGAACCTTCGACCACTCAAACTTATGCCTGCCTCAAGGACTGCTTTATGAGAGGGCAAAAAAAAATTTTAACTTGTTTGAGTCACTGAATTTTGGCAGCTTTGTTTCAGCAGCTTATACTGTTCTCTGTGTGCTCTCCAAGCTTGTATAATCTGCAAAGAAACTGTAAGATAAATTTTAGGGCCCTAAAATTGAACTAGATAATGGTAGAACATACCATTCAAGATTGGAAAGGGAGGGCTGAGCCCCGGTAGCATAGTGGTTGTGTGTGGGACTGCGGCCCACTGGGTTGGAGGTTCAAATCCAGCAGCAGCTATCCAGGAGCAAGGCTGGGCGTCCTACTCCCACCACCAGAGGGCAATGATGCCAAAAAAACACAAAAAACAAACAAAAAGATTGAAAAGGGAGAACATTTCATAAGCACATATGCACATGTGCCCTTATAAACATAAAACAAAGGAAAATAATTGGATTGATGTCTGCCAAATGACAGAACAAGTCCAGAATAGTCAACTGCTCAACATTGAAAGTTACAATTTCTTACCTCATATAGTTTCCTCATTAAGATAAATAACTCTTAAAAGAGTCAGTTATATGTAGATTACTACCTGACATTCAAATCGACAACCTGAAACAATGGGCTCAAATACTACATTCCCAGGTGGGGCAATTTATTTGAACATAACAATCATGGCACATTGAAATAAAAGGATCTTAGAAACTCTCTGCCCTTCAAACAGTAATTGCACACAAAAATAAGCATGCCAGAGCATCTGGAAAACCAAGCAGTTAGATTATGATATGACTATATATGGATGGTGATATCAGCTAGAAGCTAAGTGTAGTAAAACTAGCTTCATAACAAGGGCCTAGATAAAAAGCTATTGATGGAGTTGGCCACTTGATCTGTTCACTAATACAGAGATGTTCCTACCAAAAGCTAGTTTCCTTCTTTTCTTTCTCCTTTTTATAATAACAGGGATATCATACATATTTACAAGAAAGAAAAATCACAATTCTTCAGCCTGTGAGTCTGACCATGTGACATCACCTATACAACAGTATCTGACTTCAAAATAAGAAACTACCAGAGAAAGAAAGGAAACCTGTGTTCTACTTCCAGATTCCCCATTAGATCCTGTATGACTCTGTGTGTGTGTGGTGTGTGTGTGTGTGTTTGCTTCAGTGTACGTCTGATTTTATTTTTTAACATTTTATTGGCATCAGTGTGCATTTTAAATAAAGGTCATCATCTACTCGGCTCCCTCTTATATTGCACATAAGGAGTCAGATGCTGAGATGAGTGCAATGTGAGAGGGTTGAGCAGATGATTTTTTTCTAGCTTTATGACTGTCCAAAGATATATACTACTAAGTGAGATTCCTGTTACTTTACTTTGCTGTTACTGGTTTAGTGTTTTGGGTTGTTGTTGGGGTTTTTTTTGGCTTGACCAACAGGTTGTTTTGTTTTATTTATTTAATTAATCATTTTATTGGGGACTCTTACATATAGCAATCCATATATCCATTATATCAAGCAGACATGTACAAATGTTGGCATCAACAATTTCAAGACATTGTATTTCTAGCATTTTGATAACAGCTCCTCTTTATTTCCTTGCTCACTCATCCTACCATCTCCGTGAACCCTTTATATATTGCATATTGTTATTGTTTTTTAATCATATCTTACATTGCCTATTCTATCCCTTCACCTACTAACCTGGTATTTGTCCCCCTCAAGGGAGTTGTTCGCCATTTCCTGTTACTTTAATGGCAATATTTTGATGTAAAATATGAGCCATCATAGAATCTGAGGAGGCTTCAAAAAATTCATTGAAAAATGTCCTATCTAGGGGCTGAGCCCTGGTGGCATAGTGGTTGTGCGCAGGACTGCGGCCCACTGGGACAGAGGTTCAATTCCAGCAGTGGGGCTGGGCCTCCTACTCCCACCACCGGAGAGCAGTGATGCCCCCAAAACCAAAAAAAAAGAAAAATGTCCTATCTTTTCATTTGCTCATCTGCAATTATCTTCAAGCCCCCTCATACAGCATTATCACTTCACTTAAAATGTACACTTAAGCCATATACACACATCAATGGGCTTTAAAAATTACAAAGAAAAATGAAATTAACATATAACACAGATTTTCTATGAACTTTTTTAAGTCCCCTTGTCTATACAAGAAAACAGATTTGCCACTACTATATCTTTATCATAGAAACAAAAGAAATACAACAATATAATAAAAAAGAGCCCAGTACAACTTTCATGCAGACACTAAAAAATTGTTTGAATATTAGAAATTCATAAGTGCAATTTTCTCTCATAATCTTTGTTATAGAAAGTTACCGTAGTCCATCCGGTTCTCCCACCGCCCCCGCCGCGGGTCCTGGCAGCTCGGGCGGCGGGCAGAGCGGGCGCCAGGCAGGCCAGCTTCGAGAACGCTCTGGGCGCCCGGCGGGCGGAAGGCATCTGCAAGCGCCCTCCCCAGCCAGATGCCGAAAAGGAAGGTCAGCTGGGCCGCAGGGGCGGGGAAGCAGGAGCCCAAGAGGAGATGGGCGAGATTGTCAGCGAAACCTGCCCGCAAAAGTGGAGGCGAAGCCCAAAAAGGCACCAGGAAAGGGTAAATCTGCAGACAAAAAAGTGCAAGCCAAAGGGAAAAGAGGAGCAAAGGGAAAACAGGCTGAAGTCGCCAACCCAGGAACTAAGGAAGATTGACCTGCTGGAAATGGAGAAACGAAAAACCAGGAGGGTCCAGCCTCTGAGGAAGCGGGAGAAAAAGAAGCCAAGTCTGATTCACGTTTATCATGTCTTATCAGTGGGCCCTGTTATCTCCCTGCTTGTACAATCCAGAGGAATATTTTTATCAACTATTTTGTAAATGCAAGTTTTTTAGTAGCTCTAGAAACATTTTTAAGAAGAAGGAAATCCCAATTCATCCCATTTTTTTTAAGTGTAAATGCTTTTTTTTAAGAATGTGAAATCATTTACTGGTTGTTTATTTTTTTAGCACAACCAGAAAATAGTGGGATGTTGAATTGTGGGAAGATTTGACTGTCTTGGTGTCCGCATAACATTCCATGGGTTGGGGGGAAGTTTTTGTCTCCCTAATACAAAACATACTTAATGGCAATTTGGAGGCACTGTCATGCATTTGTATGACGTGAACATTTAAATTTCGTTTCCACATTTGTTTTCTTAACGGACTTGTGTCTGAAAACCATTCTGTCACGGCTTTCCTGTCAGCACTGTGCATTCTGTAACACCTGTGGTCGTGGTAGTCCAGTTTTCCTGATCACTTTGTAACGTGCCGTGAAGGGCTGAGCATGAGTGTGTAGTATGTGTGGCATAGAATTGTGAATTAGTGGGACTTAAGATGTAAGAGCTTGGCGGGAAGGTGGCGGCCGCCGCGGAGTAGGCGCTGCTTGCGAAGTCCCTGGGGCTGGAAAAAGGGAACGAGTACAGTACCCAGGTGAGCGCCAGACTCCAGTTCTTCAAACAAACAATGGTCTCAGTTTAACGGGATTAACGACCATCGCGGCTCATCTGGTCCGGCAAGCCAGAAAAGAGCACTTGCTGGGGAGCACTGCCGAAGAGAAGGCCGCTGTGCAGCAGCGGCTGGAATACAGGCTGACCCACGTCGATGGACACTCCAGTAAAGATGACGTCCGCGTCCTGCTGAAGGATCTTAATTCTTATCTTGAAGACAAAGTCTACCTTGCAGGCTGTAACTTTGCCTTAGCCGATATTCGGTTATAGTACGGACTTCACCACTTTATAGCTGACCTGACAGTTCAAGAAAAGGAGAAATGCCTCAATGTGTCTCGCTGGTTTTGTCACATTCAGCATTACCCCGGTATCAAGCAGCATCTGACTAGTGTTGTCTTCATCAAGAACAGACTGTATACCAGTTCCCATTAGAAGTTTCCCAGCCCTGACAGAGGAGTTACTAAAACGTTTCCAGTGAGAAATGCATTCTGGACCACAGGACTAACATAAATTGACAGTCATTATTTGTTGGCAGGCACTATATTTTAAAGTGTACACTTAAGTCTTATTCTTTGGTTGAAATTTTGCAATTTTTCTGCAAAAACTAATGTCAAAATCAGGTCATAAATTACCTTGTCTTATAGGTGAAGTTTTAATAAAAGTTGCAAATCAGTGGCTTAATCCATAAGGAAAAATAGTGTTTTCCATGGTGACGTATTTGGCTATTTGTTGACCTTTGTTTTGTATTTTAAAATTCATTGTCCCCCAATGAACATTTGTTTATTATCACATATAATAAATTGTGGGGGGCTGAGCCCTGGTGGCGTAGTGGTTGTGTGCGGGACTGTGACCCACTGGGATGGAGGTTCAATTCCGGCTCCCAGGAGCAAAGGCTGGGCCTCCTACTCAAACCACCTGAGGGCAGTGATGCCTAAAAATTAAAAAAATAATAATAATAATAAATTGTGGGAAGAAAGGAAGGGGAAGAAAGATGAGCTTGTTTTAAAATATTTATGTGAACAAGTAAATGTGGTTAAAAAAAAAAAAGATGTAACAGCTTACCAGCATTTGAAGATAATGGTACTTGATAATCTCTTTTTAAAAATTTGCCTCTAAATTTAAAGCTGGAAAGTCTCTGGAATTTAGAAACAAATTTTATCTACATGCCATTTTAGGATTTTGGTACATGCATTAAGAATTGTGTACAAATTGTTCATAATGTCTCTGTACTGATTTCAAAACAGCCAATAAACTACCAGTTACAAAAGAAAAAAAAAAAGAAAGTTACCATATACTAGTTCAACTACATTAAATGTCACTATATTAGTGTTACTGTAATAAATAAACATAATCATAAGTGTCTAAGAAAAAAGTAATTAAGAAAAAGCATGTGATAGAAATGCAAACCAGGAAGGCTGGGCCTCCTACTCCCACCACCTGAGGGCAGTGATGCCAAAAAAAAAAAAAAAAAAAGCAAACCAGGAATTGCAGAACTGTTATTCTTTAATACCAGGGTTAGCATCATCAACTTTTACAATCATGATTCCCAAAGCAAATTTTTCAGAAAACATGTTGTCAGGTGCCAGTAAATAAAACACACACACACACACACACACACACACACACACACACTGTCCTATTTATCTTACAGACTACCTACCAGGGAATTTTACTTAGGTCTGAAAAAGAAAAAGAAAGGTGAATTTACTTAGGTTTAAGAAAGAAAAAGGTGCACAGAAAGACTTAAAGTTGTCTCTGATCTTCAGTTAGTCTAGGATAAATAATTTTCCTTTTAAAAAGATACCTGTGCAGTCTTAAGCAGAAAATAGGTACCTAATAGTTGAAGTACCGTAAACAAAAAAAATTTTTTAGCCAAATCCACTGTCATCAATTCCAACTCATAAAGACCCAATAGAACAGAGAACTGCCACATAAGGTTTCTGAAACTGTAGATCTTTACATCTGCAATTAGGAGACCAGAGATTCTTAATTCCAAATTTTGCTACTCAGCAATTATATACATGACCTTGTATAATTAATGTCCCCTCACCTATAAAATAGATATAAAAAGGATAACATCTGCTTTCCAGAGTTTTAAGATACAAATAAGATACATAATCAACTTCATATACACCTATATATTTTTTTTTCTGTGAGAATCTTGTGTAAAGGTTAAGTAGTAGACATAGGTTCTGAAATAATATTGCATGAGTTCTAATCACAATTGCATCCCTTCATTGGTTTTGAGAATGAGCGAGTTACTTCCTGAGTCCCAGTTTTCTATTACATGGGGATTAAAAATAAACCCACTGCCATCAAGTGGATTCTAACTCAGAGACCCTATATAGAGTTTCTGAGACGATAAATATTTTCAGGACCAGAAAGCTTCATTGCCCAAGGAGCAGTTTGTGGATTTGAACTGCTGACTTTAAGGTTATCCCACATATTATCCTACTAAACTTATCCCACAGTGCCACCAGGGCTAGATTAAAAACAGATGTCACTAAACCTGACATACGGCACAGTATTAACTGTTAATGTTAGTGCTGAATATAGTGAGTACTAAGTTGGAAATTACATGGTCCTGTCCCCAAAGGAGAAGCCAGATCCCTGGTAGGTTAAGGGTTGGGCTGCTAACCATAAGGTTGGGGATTCAAATCCACCAGCTCAATCGAGGAAGAAAGATGAGCTAAGTATACTTCCATAAAGACTGACAAGTTCCAGAAACTATGGAGCATTTCTACTCTGTACTTTATGAATTGACACAACAGCAGTGAGAGGAGCTACCAATTTAATGCATGAAAGAGATCGGTAAAAATAAAATTGGTTGGGATGGAATTATGCAAAAAATGTTCACATTATTATGACGTGAACATGATAAAGTAACAATATGTCTGATGAGACATATGGAAATATATCTCTTTACATAAATCACTGCCCTACCTTGACACTAACAGACCAAAAGGGTCTAACAAAAAAGTCTCAATGTATACTGATAATCAAATAAAATGGAGGCTGCAAAACTGTTCTGCACAATAGTCTACATCAGTACCCAACAGAGAAAGCAATGAGACAGACAACATGCAGTAATCTGTAGTATAACTAAAAATTTAAAAATCCAACATCGTTTTGAAAGAAAAATAAAGCCAGTATGTAACCAGTGCCAAAATCTGAGACCAGACCCTGTCTCCACACAAATAAAACCTTAATCAATAAACTACAACATTCAGATGCAGCTATAATTAAATACACTGAAATTCTAGGTGATGAGGTAATCTGCTTTCAGAAAGATTGACAATCTCCCAAGTCCTATGGACAGTTTTCTGTTCTGCTGGGTTGCTCTGGGAAAATATCATCTACATTACTGAAACACTATAAACAGGGCCAATTGTCGGAGAAGAGATGACCTGGAAAAATGGCGTAAAATAAAGCTTTCTAGTCCATGAAAGCAGAGTCCTACTTCCCAGCCACCTGCACCTCTTTAAAAGAAAATATGTCAACTGGGTGTCACCGCTGGATTCCAGCATAATAAACACAAGACTCATTTGGAACATTCCCAAAAAACAGATACAATTAGATATTGGGAGTTGGGTGGATCTGGGAATTAAACATAAGTTATTTTAATTATAATTATGAAGCAAAAGTAACAACAAATTCTAACTTCTACACCTGCTCTCTAAAGACTTACTACTGGGATTTCAACTTGAATGTTCTTAAGAAGGAAGCTATAACTTCATCTTCATCCCTACTTCTTCAACCAATTCTCCACATGTTGCCAAATACTGTTTTTCTGATTAAGGAATCTCACTTTGCCTGCTTTCTTGATCAATATTAGACCAAAATCCAAAGCTCATATCTAAACTTTTCCCAAGTCTCTTTGGCCAGTCTCAATTATGGTTATGACCCTCCAAATCACCACATTTTTATCTTCCAGTTATATTTGTCTATCTAGGGTCTCTTCAGTTGTCCCCAAGGACCATCATAAAACTAATCAGGATGCTTCCTTTATACATCTCAAATGAAATTTTAAATTTCCCTCTTAAATTGATACTGAATTTCCACTGTCTTATCTAATTATGAGTCACATAATTATCATCACATCTAGTAATTTTTTAATTTGAAAGGTATTTGTACATGTGTTATTTCATTTGAACCTTATAACAGATGGTAAGGACAGCTATTATTATCAGATATCCCTATCTGAAATCTCCATCAGAGTCAGTTGTCCTAAGACATTGAAAGATAACCTGTATGAAATTAAGCATTTTTGTCAGTGGAAGTATACCCATCCTTCCTTCCTGCCAGCTACCTACACTCTTTAAATGAAAATACACTAATTTGTTCATCTGATCTTAATTTCCACAACTCAGCAAGAATTTCAACAAAGTTTGTAGAACCACAAATCCAATCCCTTTCCATATCTGTACTCACTTTTCTTTACCGAGAAAATATAAACAATAAAATAGCAGGCTAAACCTCCCTTATACAAATTATCTACCTTGAATAGAAAGATTGTAGAGAAAACTGAACTGTCAGTTTAAAGCATCAACAAGAAATCTAAGAAAATGGCTAAATCCTTTGGACAATGATGCAAGAAACATCAAATTATTCTGATACTTCACTTGTAGGAGTTACTCAAGAGAAAAGGAAACCTATATCATTGAGCACCAGGCCAGGTGATCTGCTTTCAAAAGGTTTCCAAAGTGATTAAAATCCTCCAGAGCAGTTCTGCTCTGCACGTGAGTTACCATACATCAGAATCTGCTTGAGGGCCACTAATAACATCTATGTTAAAGTAAAGACTGGATTCTAATCCATTCATGGGAGCCCTGGTGATGTCAGAATCAGTTCAATGGCGGTGAGTTTGGTCTTGGTACCACATACATACCTAGATGGGGCGAAAGGTAAACACATGCACTTGCTAATTTAAATATGCTGATTCAAATCCCCACCGCAGACATGTGGGAAGGCCAAGAGAGCTACTTCCAAACAATCAGCCACTAAGAAGCCTTATGGGGTCATCTAGTTCAGAAGCAGCAAAGCCCACATGGAAGAAACCTGTGCAATCACGAGGTATCTACGGGATCGGCTATCAGGCATCAAAGAACACAAAAAAAGTCATATCGTTGTGTGCTCACCTTCCAGATACAAATATGGAAGACAACTGGGTGCATAAGCAAATGTGGTGAAGAAAACTGATGGTGTCCAGCTATCAAAAGATGTAGCGTCTGGGGTCTTAAAGGCTTGAAGGTAAACAAGTGGCCATATAGCTTAGAAGCAACAAAGCCCACAGGGAAGAAGCACGCCAGTTTGTGTGATCACGAAGTGTCAAAGGGTTTGGGTGTCATCAAGTGTGAACGAGGGAAGAGCAGATTGGGGACCCAAAGCCCATATGTAGGCAACTGGTCAACCCCCTGAAGGGTCGCAGGGAGGAGACGAGGCAATCAAGGTGCAGTGACGACAATGAAACACACAACTTTTCTCTAGTTCCTCCCCCCCTGCCCCCCACTATGATGATCCCACTTCTACCTTATAAACCCGGTTAGACCAGAGGATGTGCACTGGTACAGATAGGAACCAGAAGCACGGGGAATCCAGGATGGATGATCCATCCCTTCAGGACCAGTGGTGAGGATGGCAATACTAGGAGGGTGGAAGGAAGGTGAGGTTGAAGGGGGGAACACACTTCGACTCTGATATATATGGGGTCATCATGAGTCAGAATTGCCACATATGCAACTTGTATCCTATACATTAACCCTAATAACCGTGTAAAAGACTCAACTCACTGCCACTGAGTGGCGGCTGACTCCAGCAACTCTCCTGGGCAAGTACAGGTGCTCCTGTGAGTCTCCAACAGAAGCGGAAAGCCCATCTCTCACCTGAGGAGCTGAGGGTGGCTTTGCACTGTGGGCCTTGTGCATCGCAGCCCAAACCCTAACTACCCTGCCGCCAGGGCTCCAACAACAACCCTGTGAAGTGGGGAGCCTCGCTCGATGTTGCACATGCACAAAGTGGCTCAGAGGAATCACAACGTCCACCCACGATCACCCAATAAGTGATTGAGACAAGGTTTGGAAACCTAGTCCCCAAACTCGAAGACTGGAGTTTTTTCTAGCAACTACATAATGCTTTTGAGACTTTAAAAAGAATTCCAAAAACAGTAGATATCTGAAGTCCTTTAGTTTCTGTAAGATAATCAAAACATGAGCTTTTTAAAATTTGCTGTAATATAGGATCAGATGACATACACACATCTACGATAGATACTAGTCTATGTATAATGTACTACTAATAATTTAATAGATGCCTTAACATATCATAAGAATGGCAGTCTAATTGAAAATCTAAGGTAAACCTTGAATTTGGTAAAGTGCCACTTATTAGCTGGAACACGTTACTTACTTTTTTGAATTTATATTTCTGCGTATGAAAAATGGAAACCATAACTACTGGCAATGATTCTCATTAAAATTTAGAGATTTCGATTTAGAGATAATTAAGATTTAGAGATAATGTATGTAAAACACCCACGACAGTGTCTAGCACATGGTAGCTATTATCATCTTTGCCCTTTGTGAATATTACCAGGGAAAAAAAGTAGATAAAACCTGAAAGCCCAAACATAAAATATTCAAATATAACTGGGTGTTAGGTACCATTAAACATAAATAAAGATGACTTAAATTTAAATTTTTATCCAGATATTTTGACATTGGATAGAATTTTTTTTAATAAAAAATTCCCAGAGGACAACTAACATCAACGCCTGCTATTTGCGCCTTGAATCTCTAAGCAGAATTTCTTTCCCCTTCAGAAGATATGCTAGTTACCTAGTAACCACCTGCCAGCCCCAAACTAAAGAAAATTGGCTCTGCACTGGGCTAATTACCCAACCAGCCTGAACAATCTGAAACGAAGTCTGGAATAAAGGGAATTGTCAGCCAGAATGTTAGTGAAATTATCCACAACAGGAGACCTGAGAATCCAAATACCACTGGGCAGCTATTTCCATGAGAATAAAATCACAATTTATGAGCCCTACAAATTATACCATTATTAAAACAAACATCCCATTGAGGCTACAGCTATCAGATAAATGGCTTTATTGTCCCCATTGTTTCATCCACTGCAGCAAAAAGGTGCGAACTGATTGAGCATTTACCAGAAGCAGCAATTTCTAGGAAATTACAATGCAGACCTCCATCTTAAAGCTTCCTTTGTGTTGGCTGTAAGTGGTCTGGAAAAGAAAGGGGGACTGAAAATCAAGTCTTCTCCACCTCCCTCAAACTCAGAGATCCTGACAACTTTATAAGCTGAAGTCACCTGTTGTTCCTGCTTGTCCTACTTGTCACCCACCCCCAAACCCACCCCCAGTAAGTCATTCCTAGGCTCACCCAAGAGGAAGAATCTAGGCTCAGAAAATCCATTTTATTCTCTATGAAACCTTTTAGAAAATCCTGCAACCCAAATAAACACAAATAGAAGAAAATGGCCTCGGTTTCCCTGGCTCCCAAAATACAAAGTACCTCCAGCTAGAGCAATGAGACTTAATGAGAAAGTTCAAAGGCATGGTACAAGCTCCTCCCACTAGAAAAATCTCTTTATAATAACTGCTAACATCATAGACCTCAAACTATATTTTCAGACTTAAAATGAGAAATCTGAGACACACAAAGGCTTGTGCTGGCTACCCTGAGCCGAACTGCATCATGGAACAGGAAAGGCAAAAGTAATCCCTTCAGTGAAAGTTCACTGAACTCCACAAATCCACCAATTTTGGAAAGGGAAAAACCCTAGCATCACTAGTCCCTGCTGTATGGCAACCACTATGTAGCACACACATTCTCTCTGGTTCTACCACCACCTAACATCCTCTGAGGTAGAATTTATAATCCCTTTATTAACAAGATGGGAAAATTAAAAGAGTCAGAGAAATTAAGTACTCTGCCCAGCTAACCAACATTCAAATTAACATCTGTCTGACTCTAAAGTCCAAACATTTTCAACTTTTGGTTTAATTGTTTTGTTCTACCTATGCTACCTGAACCTTTCACTAAGTTCTAACACTGTGTGCTAATCACACAAAAGATGCAGATGAACTATAAGCTCAACAATTCACTTACTTTCAAAATTTAACCAATTTATAAGGTATGATTATTCCCTACTTTATATGTAAGATAACTTGAAGATCAGAAAGGCTTGAAGATTTGCCCAAGGGTGAGCTGAAACTAAAATCCAGAACTTTGACAATACACTCCTTACAACTACAGCTTTACCATTATGTCAGACTTAAATATGGGCAGAAAAAAACTAAAAAAATCTGCTGTGGCATTTTGGATTATTTATGAAGAACATCTGTTCATAATTAATACCATGTGGAAAACACTAGGTATGGGAATGGGAAGAAGGGAGCACTAGAAAGCCCCGTAGGGCCTCAAGTTATTTAAATGTAAACTTTCCTCTTTCAAAAATAATGGAAGCCCATTCGGTGACAAAGGATACCAGTTTTCGGTGATTAAAAAAAAAAAAGCATTTGAGGGCATACAAGCAAGTGTATCTGGACCACCAACTGAAAACTTTGCTGGTAATATTGTCTTACAAGGACTGAGGACCTACTGTGCATAAGGCACTATATATTATATTCTTTCTATACTTTGTTCCTAATCTCATGGCCCCTTGGCTGATGATGGAATCTCTATTTTACAAAAGAATAAACTGCTGCTGTCATGTGCTATAAATAGCCTTGGTGGTCCTGTCAGGTATACACTGTACTGATACTCAAAGGTTGGCTGTTCAAACCAATCAGTCACACCATGGGAGAAAGAGGTTCTCTAATCCCATCAAGATTTATAGCCTAGGAAACCCTCCCTATACCCGGTCAGTGTGAATTGGAATCAACTCATAGCAGTGGGTTTGTTTTCTGTTTTTGTTTTTTTGTTGTTTTTTTTTGGGGGGGGGGGGTACATGCTGTAACCCTAGAGTCATAGCAACCCCATGTGACCGAGCGAGCAGTCCCACAGGGCTTTCTAGACCATTTCACCTGGAAAACCTCTTCTTGGATTCAAACTACCGACCTTTAGGTTAGCAACCAAGCACTCAACCATTGTGCTACCAGAGACCCTTGATAAATAAACTAGGGCTGCTAAAATGAAAAGACTTTTCCATCACTCAACTCATATAGTAGCAGTCTAAGGACCTGAATCCTGATTGATCTGACTTTAAAACGAAGTCTTCATCTACATAAAGAAAGAAGGTGCCCTGGTGGCGTAGTGGGTTATGCCTTGAGCGACTACCAGCAAGTTTGAAAGCAACAGCTGCTCTGAGAGGAGAGGTGAGCTTTTCTACCTCCCATAAAGAGTTACAGTCTTAGAAACGCATAAAGTTACTTCTACCCTGTCCTCTATGGTTTCTATGAGCCACTACTGACTTGATGGCAGTAAGTTAGGTTGTGTGTGTGTGTGTGTTTATATAAAGAAATAAAAAGCAGATCAGTGACTGCGTGGGAATGGCTGGTGCAAAACAACATAGGGATTACCAAGCAGTACCAGGAAATGTTTGGATATGATGGCCATGCTCACTATCTTGCTTGTGGAGATGATTTCATGGGTGTATATGTATGTCAAAACTCAGCAAACTATGCATCAAATGTCTGTGGCTTATTGCATGTCATTTTTACCCTAATAAAGCTGTTTAAAAACAAATAAACAGGGCTGAGCCCCGGTGGCGTCGTGGTTGTGCATGGGACTGCGGCCCACTGGGATGGAGGTTCGATTCCAGCTCCACGGAGCAAAGGCTGGGCCTCCTACTCCCACCACCTGAGGGCAGTGATACCCCTCCTCCCCGCCCCCCCCCAAAAAAAATAAACAGTGTTCTTTTTACTAACTACTGAACATCACCCGAGACAACCTGCCTCAAACTGAGTCAGATCACAAGGAAGCCAGGCCAGAGAATTTTTCCCAAACCAATTTAGAGTTCTGAATAAACTACCAGTAAAACATCATTGAAAAAAGTGTTCTTCCCCTATCCCTCCTCACTATCAGGATCTCAATTCTACCTGACAAATCCGGCTACCAGAGGATGTACACTGGTACAGATAAGGGCTGGAAATACAGGGAATCCAGGACTGATAACCCCCTCAGGACCAACAATGACAGCAGTGATACCAGGAGGGAAAGGGGAAAGTGGGGGAGGAAGGAGGAACTGATCACATGAACCTACATATAAACCCCTCTCCTGGGGGACGGACAACAGAAAAGGGGGTGAATGAAGAAATCGGACAATGTAAGACATGAAAAAAAAATAATAATTTATAAATTATCAAGGGTTTGAAAGGGAGGAAAGGTGGGGGAGGGAGAAGAAAAAATGAGGAGTTGATGCTGGGGGCTCAAGGATAAAGAAAATGTTTTGAGAATGATGGTGGCAACAAATGTACAAATGTGCTTCATACAATGGATGGCTGGGTGGATTATCTTAAGAGTTGCATGAGCGTTTTCCAAGGTGTCGCTTAATAAGTGCAGGATATTTCTGTTTGTCTGATGGTAAGGGAGGCTCTAAGCTGGGTCTGGAGAACCCTCCTTTTCTTGGCAGGGGCCGGGCATGCAGTCTTGGTCCCGGTTATATGTGGAGGCAGAGGGAACAGACTCCATTTCCCTCTGCATCATGTCTTCGGTGCTGGCAGCTACCCGTCCGCCAGTCCTATCCTCAAATGCCCAGACGGGGTAGAGTCACAGGAGCCCCCAAATAAAATGAGGGGAGATGTAAATACCGACACAATGTATGTAAGTATATAGTGTGATTAAAGCTGTATGAGCCCCCAATACAGTGATTTTTTAAAGAAGGAAAGAAAGTGCTAGATGCTATGGCAGTCACCTAATCTGGTGTCAATTTGAGGATTAAGAGTGTAGGGGTGAGGGCTGAGTGCGGGACTGCAGCCCGCGGGCTTGGCAGTTCAAATCCAGAGGCGGCTCTCAGGAGCAGCATTGGGTAGCTCCCACGACCACAAGAGGCAGTGATGCCCAACAACAACAACAAAAAAAGAGTGTAGGGGTGGAGTCTGGTCTGTCGATCTGGAGATAGCCAATGAGACCTCTGTGTGGGCATGGCCTTCTCGTGAATTCTGGGAAATGTGATGATTCCTTCTTGGAGGTGCAGACACGTCTCTCTCAGTTTACTTCCTTGGGGACTTTCTACTGACAACAGTCATTTGGAGACCCTATACTGACACGGCTGACTTCCTGCGAGACATCCCTGAGAAGCCACAAAGAGCTACCCTAGTGCCGTGAGCCGGACAAGTCACATGGATGCAGCCAGGTCCCTGCAGCTGAAGGAACCACTTAGAGACCCCCTGCCAGCGCTGAGAGTTTACAATGCCATGGATCCAAAGGCGTTCTACCCATCTGGCTTGTGATCATCTTGCATTTGGCATCATTGCATGTGTTTCGTGAGTCTGAAGAAGACTTTATAAACTGGTATCAGACATGTGGGTTAATATCGGACTTATGATCTTAGACAAGACTGGGTTGTTTTCTCAATGTTCAATTGCTCTTGTATATTAAACTCTTTCTTAAACACATGAGTGTTTATGAATTTGTTTCTCTAGTCTATACAGACTAACACAAGTACCAAAAAGTAACAAACTATTTCCAAACTTTCCAAAGCACTTCAGAACACATTTCCCTACTAATGAAATGTTAATTACAAAACAGAATCCAGTCAAAGGATAAAAAGTAAAGGTTTGGCATCACATAAACCTGAATAGAATCCCATCCTCGATGCTTACTACTAAGCTTAGCTGGGTTGCTAAATTTATGTCCAGTTCCTCATTTGTAAAATGGAAGTGATATTAACAGTGCATCTACTGTTTACTGAAATTGTACTATGTGCCAAATACTGAACTAAGCACTATCTAATTATCTCATTTAATCTCCGAGTCACTCTATAATACAATAACCATTATATCCCCATCCCAGAGATGAAGAAAATTAGTTACAGAAAGATTAAGTAATTCCAAGGCCATACAGTCAGTAAGTACAAGAGTGAGAATTTAAACATAATTGTCTGATTCTAACATCACTATTTTGTAAAATTATACTGAAGAATAATCTTCAAGAAGAAAGTAAAATACTATGAGTTTTTGGTTTAGTATGATAGAAGGCCCCTTATTCTTTAAAGCAAGCTTTCCAAAGAAGTTTATTTGAGGGCTGAGCCCCGGTGGCGTAGTGGTTGTGCGCGGGACTGCGGCCCAGTGGGATGGAGGTTCAATTCCGGCTCCCAGGAGCAAAGGCTGGGCCTCCTACTCCCACCACCTGAGGGCAGTGATGCCTAAAAAAAAAAAAAAAAGGAGAAAAAAAAAAAAAAGAAGTTTACTTGAAAGAAAAAAAATTTTTGTATTCCAAAAACTTAACTTCCTCTGACTAAGGCTAGTGGTTTGTACATTACCCACCTTATCCCTATTTCTCAGAGGAGCTCTTGTGGAGTACTGTGTTACGTGTTAGGCTATTAACTGCAAAGTTGGCAGTTTGAAACTATAATCAGCTCTGTGTAGTGTCATGGTACTCAGAAACCCACAGGAACAGTTCTACCGAATCCTGGAGGGTCATTATGAATTGGAATTGATTCAAAGGCAGTGAGTTTGGTTTTGATTTGATCCCTAATTTTAAGGCTATTTCCCTCAGTTTTACTAATGGAGAAAATTAAATTCTGAGATGTTAAATAGCCTTCAAGAGTGGCAATGATGTAAACTGCATCATTAGAACACATGTTTTGACATGAAATGGAGCTCTTCCCATTATGGCTTTATGCCATCCAAGTTCCTCACAAACACATTTAATTATATTTTGAGAGATAGTTTATAAGCAATTTAAGTAGCATCTTTCATAATAGTTGAGAACTAAAGCTTCATGGAATCTAGATACAAAAAAATCTTTCTCCTAAACTCATGGCACTTACAGTGTTAACACTTCATAAATGACACTAATAATCTCAATCTTTTCCCCACTTTATTTCTGCTCTCAGTAAGAAAATTGATGCTTTGATCTGTCAAAATACTCATTTCATTGAATAAATAAATTTTTTAAAAACAGATTACTTGTAAAATCCCATTTCTTTCACACATCCTTTCACATGTACTAATGTCTCCTAACCACTCCCAGTGGTAGATATAGGTATGAGTATCTTCATTCTACAGGGGGCAGAAAATGAGAACTTAAACAATATGTCCCAAGTCAAGCAGTTACTAAGTGGTACAGCCAACGCCAAAGTCCAGGTCTTCTGACTCACTCCAGAATCTTGCCCACACACAACTGAGTCGTCTTTCAAAAAAAAAGCTACTCCTCAACATTTCCTTAAAAGTAACATTAACAATGGCCTCTCTTACTTTATGCTCTTTAAAACACATTACAGCATTCATTTATACCTAATCTCCTTTGCATTTGCGAGCACCTTGAAGGCAGGGACACATTGTACTCATCAATGTGTGTCATAGATTGAATTGTGTATCCTTCTCCTACCCCACCACAACCACTGAAATATGTGTCAATTTAGCTAAGCCATCATTCCTGTAATTATCCTCCATCTTATGATATTCCTCTACTTACATATTATAAATCCCAAAACTTCTATGAGCTGTCATTTGAATGGGCTGCATGAATCACACTGCCTTCTCCAACTCACACTCTTACGTCATTGCCTCACTCAAGCCACATCCTTGCTGAGTCATACGTCTTATCTTATAAAAGATGCCTGGAGAGAGAAGCAGCATGGAGAAGAGATGGATCACAAAGAAAGAAGCAAGAGTATTACATAACCTGTGGACCCAAGGTCCCTACAGTGAGAGCCTCCTAGACAAGTAGTTCTCAACCTTTCTAATGTCACAACCCTTTAATACAGTTCCTCATGTATAACGACCCCCGATCATAAAATTAATTTCGTTGCTACTTCTTAACTGAAATTTTGCTACTGTTATGAATCAGGCAAGCCAGTGAAAGGGTCATTCAACACCCCAAGGGGTCACACCCCACAGGTTGAAAACCACTGCCCTAGACTCAGGGGAAGACTGATGTCAAGACACTGGGAGAGCTACAGGGTACTCCCCGTCCACAAATGTTAAAAGCATAGATAAGGTCTTTTCTCCTATCTAACTGAGCAAAGAAGGCCTCCCCTAGAGCTGGTGTTCTGAATTCAGAATTCCAGCCTCAGGTGGGAGGATAAATTTATTTGTTAAAGTCCTTCACTTAGGGTATTTGTTACAGCAGCACTTGATAAATTAAAATAGTGTATCACCATAACCTACACAGCACAGAGTCTGATAAGCAGGTAATCAATACATGCTGACTAAATATATGAATAAATACATAAATGAATATTTTTGCTTCTATTAAACCTCTAATCTGCAAATATTTTTTAAAACCCATAATTTTTTAAAACCCATAATTTAAATCACCCTTAGTAGAAGAAACTACTAAGGGTTTACATGAACAGTCAAAAAACTTGGCACTTCCCCAAAGCTGGGCTCCCTGTTTCTCTCGCAAGTCGGAGGAGTTCAAACTTTAAACACTCACTCTATATGCCCTTAAATAAAAGAGTCAAAATTTTGCAGCCATAGTTCACTTAAAACAATTTCAGTTTCACTTGAAGAAGTGGGGACCTGGAATGCTAGGTGGGCATAAAGAAAAAAAACCTTGCTAGTATGTAGCAATACATTTGGACCTTTTTTGAAGAAGTGGGTCTGAGTCTGGATTCTGGGGGACATCATTAAAAAGTCCTTTTCATAAAATATAGAAATCCAGGAGACTATTTAAGTGCAACACAAGTTCTCATTATTTGGAGGATCCTCTCAAAATTCCGCGGCCTTACTTTGATTTTGACACCTCCACTGTGCCATTCCTGATAATTCCATTCAGGATCTGTATCAACAGGATGGGGAATGGTCCCCAGCACAACTCTTCTGGATTAAATAAATAGAAAAAAAAAACAAAAAACCTTGGCACTTTTTAAAATCTCACTCATCCAACAACCTTAATAAGTCAAATCCTATATTATTGTTCAAAACTTAAAACGCACTATTAGCACATGTATAAAATTTAGCTTTGTAGCATTCATTTTAAATTAATGACAAATTAAAATTGATCATCAAATAGCTAGTGAGGAGGAAACCTGTAGGCAGTGAAAAACAGACTATACTGAACTGTGCAGAAGAAAAAAAGACTATACTGAACTACAGAAGAATGATCGTAAGGTACCAGCTCCTCCTCTTACCAATGTGACTTTCATTCATTCAGAGTCAGATTCCAGGATCTATCACAAATCAAACTCTGAGTATTGACATGCCTATGGCACACACACCTCCACTGGCCCAACCATGGGCAGAGAGTAAAGAAGAGCTACATGAGAGTAGGCTGAAATAGAATGAGATGACACAAAAGGGGGAGAGGGAAGAAAGAGATAAGACAAAGGCACTCAGCATCCAAGAGTTTCCCAAAGTGGGCGATTAAGGGTGGGGGCACTGGAACAATCCAGGGGAGCTACAAAAACATGTCCCTACACTTTATCCTGGATTGTGGGGGAAATATAAAAGCTTTTTACTGCCAGGGAACACTGAGTTTTGGGGGATTGTTTTTGTTCATTTGTTTATTCCTGAAAGGGGGCAGTACCTCAAATAAGTTTGAGAACTTAAGACCTAGAACAACAAGAAAAACTGCAGCTGCTTGAGAAATGACAGCTGTTAACAAGCCACCCTTGAGTCATTGGTTAAATCAACTAGCCCTTACAGTTACCTATCCCTGTACATGGTCTTAAGATGGACGCCAAGTATAAAAGATATACGCAGATGCAATCCATGCCCCCCATGAGTAGTAAAAGCAACAAATAACAAATATATAATTACAACATTTTATTTTTTGGGGGGGTGGGGGTGGGGTAGGCATCATTGCTCTCCGGTGGTGGGAGTAGGAGGCCCAGGCCCACTGCTGGAATTGCACCTCCGTCCCAGTGGGCCGCAGTCCCGAGCACAACCACTACGCCACCGGGGCTCAGTCCAATTACAACATTTTAATCAGTCCAATCTAGAGTTGCAGACTTGGGTATCCAATCCCAATCTGCGAGAGTCAAGGAACGCTTTCTGGGAATGGTTAAATCCTAGGTTGAGAGAAGACCATGTGAAAAACAACAGAAACAAGAGGTAAACTCATGTGGTTAACTACAAGCACACTATAGTGCACACTTCACCAAGTAAAATTGTATAAACTGAGACAATAAATGACGATAGAAAGGAAGGTAGCATAAGGATCCTAAACTGCCACACACGCTCTAGTAGAAAAAATGGACTCCATTTAATCTGTATGTCAGCTATTCATGTCACAGTCTGAAACCGTCTATAGTTACATCATTTCATCTTCTCAGCAGAGTTTCAAATTCAGTATCATTGGCTAAATAACACTATCAACCTTTTGCCCTAAGGGGAGTGATTTATAGAATGTTCTCCATCATAAAATGGTAACAATGTCTCTAAGATTAACCAGAGACATTAGATCTATGAATGGATTTGGGACTCAGTCAATTCTACCCCAAATGTAAGAACAATTAGTTCTTATGACATGGCCCTGTTTGATCCTCACCCTCATGAAGAGACCACTGCAGATGTGAGTGCTATCGAAAAGTATAAAGAAAAAAAAAGTGTGAAGAAACCAGATGGTGTCCCGCTATGAGAAACAGTGTCTGAGGCTTAAAGACTTGTTTTAAAACAAGCAGTTATCTAAGTGAAGCATTAACTAAGTCCACATGGAAGAAACACAGCAGCCTGTGTGATCCAAGAGCTGTACATAATAAAACCCAAATGCAAAGAAGGGAATAGTATCAGAGAACACCTGGTTTGCAGAAAGCTGTGGATGAAAATGGACGCCAAAAAATCCATTTAGGTGTCCACATGATTAAATGTCCAGTGAAATCCCTCTAACCATAATCCAGGGATGTGAATAGCCTTGTTGTCATATGGAGAACATTGTAGTCAATTATGACAGATGTAGTTAGGTTAAATCATTTGATCGCCCTTTTGACCCATTTTTAAATTGTTTGTTTTTAATATTTTCTGCTTTCTCCTTTATTGAGGTTTTTCTGTTTTCTCAAGCCATTGTTGCGTGTGGTTTTTTAGTTAAACCATTTTATTGGGGACTCATACAACTATTATCACAAGCCACACATACATCTTCTGTGGAAAGCACTTCTGTACATTTGTTTCCCTCTGTTGTTGGGTTTCTTACTGTTGCTTTGAATGATTTTGTAAGATTGTGCTTTGTTTTGTATGATTTTCTGTATAAGAAATCCAGGATTGGTAGATCTATCTAGAGAGGCAATAACTAGATAAAGGCATGGCAGGGAGAATAGGGGGAAATGGGGAGTTAACAACTATTCATATGAGAAGAAAATGCTGTAGGGTTGAGCCCCAGTGGCCTAAGTGGTTGAGTGCAGGACTGTGGCCCGCAGGCTTGGCAGTTCAAATCCAACAGCGGCTCTCAGGAGCAGCGCTGGGTAGCTCCCACGACCACCAGAGAGCAGTGATGTGCCCCCCCCCCAAAAAAAATAAAATGCTGTGAAGTCAATTGGGGTGATGATTGCATACATCTTCTTAATATGGTGCAATGATTAAATTGAATAATATGTGACGTATAAGCCAATAAAACTTTCCTTTTTCCCAAAAGAGTCTCTGCAACGGAGACATCCTGTCCTGCCTTATAGGATCACATGAGTGAGAATG
This sequence comes from Nesogale talazaci, assembly GCA_004026705.1. NCBI lineage: Eukaryota > Metazoa > Chordata > Mammalia > Afrosoricida > Tenrecidae > Nesogale > Nesogale talazaci. The sequence continues at coordinate 7,938 of PVJH01006580.1, read as the reverse complement.
GACTCAATGGTGGTGAATGAGAAGAAAGGTCGATACATCTGAATTGTGGTGCTGGCAAGAATAATGAAAGCACCAGGGAGTGTCATAAGAACAAACACCTATGTTGGAAGAAGTACAGCCAGAGGCAAAGATGGAGAGACTTCATCTGAAGTACTTTGAGCATGTTGTCATGAGAGACCAGTTCCTGGAAAAGGTTGTCATGCTTGGATAGGTAGAGGTATAGAAACAGTAACTGGATAGGGCATAGCAGGGGAAGATGAGGGATATGAGGAGCTAACAAAAATAAGTATGAGAATGAAAATGTTCTGTAACTTATTAAGGTGATGACTGCACAAATCTTCTTAGTATGACTTAATTAAATTGTAAGATATATGAAGAATATGCTAATAAAACTATTTACAAAAATAACTGGACACCTCAAAGGATTTTAAGTATTCAAGAGTGTCATACTGACTCCCATATCCAGGAGCATATCCCTACACTGAGAACACGTTTCAAGGGTAGGCTTTCGGATATGCTCATTTAGAATGAGCTTGATCACACTGTAGGAGCCCTGGTGATAACATGGCTATGAGTTGGGCTGCTAACCATATGGTCAGCAGTTCAAAACCACCAGCCTCTCTGCAGAAGAAAGATGAGGCTTTCCACTCTCATAGAGAGTTACCAAGGCTCGGAAACTCACAGAAGCAGTTCTACCCTATGCTATAGAGACACTATGAGTCAAAATTCACTCAATGACAGTGAGTTTGGTTTTTAGTTTTAATCAAACTGTATGGCCAAAGCCATAAATCTCAAAAAATAAGGATATTACCACGAACATAAATAAATGCAGGGGAAAAAATCCAGAAAATATTATCCCAATCAGGGCAGGAAAAGGAAAAATATACATATACATGTGATATATATACACACACACACACACACACACACACACACACACACATACCCCAATCATGTCTCTGGGGCAGGACACAACAGGGAAATATCGGACCTTCTCAATGATGACTCGTGCAGACGTTAAAAAATACAGAAAGCCCAGCTCTCAAATTTATTGAATATTTAACCTACAAAAAAACTAAACCTCAGTGAACTCTCCAAAGCAATCCAATTTCACTCAGACTTACAATTTTTAAAAGCTGATGGAAGGGCAAAGGCCAAACTTGCATTGGTTCACCAAGAAATTGAAGCTAACAGCCAAAATTAGAGCACTGTTGCCAGGAAGGCCATGTAAGCTACAACTCAAAATAGCGAAAAGGCCAAAATACAAAAACCCATTAAGTTCAGAGGACTAGTTCTCTAACAGTCCCTTCTTCATATTATAAAAATTACAATAAATCCTACACTTCTATATTACTTTTACACTTCCATTAGACTATATGAATAACAGCTATGATATATTGAGCAATATTAGTAAATACTGGCACTAGTATATGCTAAGCACTGTGCTAAATTCTTAGGTGAATTCTCCTTTAATTCTCACAACCACCAAAGGAAAGAGCCCTGTTATTACTAACCTTCCCTTTATAATGATTAAAAATGAGGCATCAAAAAGTGGAGTGCTTAGGCTGAGCCCCGGTGGCGTAGTGGTTGTGCGTGGGACTGCGGCCCACTGGGATGGAGGTTCAATTCCGGCTCCCAGGAGCAAAGGCTGGGCCTCCTACTCCCACCACCTGAGGGCAGTGATGCCTAAAATTAAAAAAAATTAAAAAAAATTTTAAAAAAAAGTGGAGTGCTTTGCTGGAGGTCTCATAAACAGTACAGGGAACCTATCCACCATGAGTGCTATTGAGGATTCTGACTAACGGTGACACCACATGGGGTTTCCAAAGCTTTGTAAATCTTTATGAGAGCAGACAACCTCATCTCTCTGCAGTGGAATGCTGGTGAGAGTTTGAAATGCCAACCTTGCTGTTAGTAACCCAACACTTACCTGATAACAACCAGGCTAGATACCACTAGCGGTCTTAAACAGATTTCTTTCTTTTTTTTTCTTAAACAGATTTCTATAGAGGTCATTCACAATCTAAGAAAAATGCATCCCATCAAATCTCTTAGTTTCTAAATACCCAAATTAATTCAAAAGTTTTATAGAGCTTACCATAAGAAAGTTGAACTTTTCCCCTTAGCACCAAACCATACTATGCAAAACCAGACATCAGAATGATCAGGTTATATTGCATGGCAGGAAGGGGAAAGAAAAAAAAAAAAGAATGGTCAGGTTATATCCCACTCTGTATAAACTACTAAATTAACTCAAAATGTATATTTTTTATTTTGAATGACACTAAGTCAGTTTCAACTCATAGTGATTCTTAGGGCAGTATAGACCTGTCCCATAGGGTGTCCAAAGCTGGAGCTCTCTAAGGAAGTAGACTGCTTCCTCTTTCTCCTAGAGAGCAACAAGTGGGTTGGTTAGCAAAAAAAAAAGTGTTTTAACAATTGCAGTATACTTATTCAGCACTTGAAGGTTCAACCAAAAACTACTAGGTTCCAGGCACTAGATATATACAAATTATCAGGGAGACATTGTCCTTGGAAAAGCATTGGCACACAAGAAAACAAACTAATGGGCTTTAAAAGCAGAAAAGTTGGGCTGAGCCCCAGTGGCGTAGTGGTTGTGCGCGGGACTGCGGCCCACTGGGACGGAGGTTCAATTCCAGTTCCACGGAGCAAAGACTGGGCCTCCTACTCCCACCACTGGAGGGCAATGATGCCCCCCCCCCAAAAAAAAAAAAGCAGAAAAGTCAGGGATAAGCCCACCTTATTCACCTTTATGCACAGCTGATGAACTTAAGTAGTTTACTATCACTGAACCTCAGTTTTCTCACCTATAAAGTGAAATAGTTATAACCACCCTGCAGTTTAATTGTAAGGCTAATATGAATTAACACATGTAAAGAGTCTAGCACAATGTAGACAGGATAAGTGATCATTCTTACCAGAAGTAAGGTTCCACATCTAGTAGGCGTGCTGGTTGCAAGGACAAAACAAGGCTCAACAATAATACGCTAACCTATGTCCTTCTCCAGTCCTTTGCCCAGTGGGCAAAACCAGTCACAGCACAAGATTGGCTATGACTTCATATGCATCCTTTCCCTTTTTCTACTGCAAACACCCAAAGCTAAGCATGGAGAACCCAATATACCAAAAGAACCACTTATTTTTATGCACAGCTCTCAAGAGACCACTTAACATCTTTTCTTCACCACAAGGTGGAGAAGGATAAATCCCAAGCCCAGTGATTTTTTTTTTTTGGGGGGGGGGGCATTGAATTGAACCTCTGTCCCAGTGGGCCGCAGTCCCGCGCACAACCACTACACCCACCCAATGATTTTTTAAACATCTTAGCAAATTGGTAAAACTGTCACCTCTTACAGTTTTTTTGTTTTACTAATTCAAGAAAAATACAACTACATCCATGGTGTCTTTCAAAACAGAAAGTTAAAAAAAAGTTTAACAAATTATCTATCAACCCAATATGAAATAATATTAGTAAATAAAAATATACCATCTTGGGCTGAGCCCAGGTAGCATACGTGGTTGAGTGCAGGACTGCAGCCCACGGGCTCGGCGGTTCAAATCCAGCGGCGGCTCTCAGGAGCAGTGCTGAGGAGCTCCCCTGACCACCAAGGGTAGTGATGTCCCCCCCAGAAATATATATATATATATATGTGTGTGTATATATATATATATATATACCATCTTGTATTGAATCGAGGCAGTGGCACCAAACTGTAATATTATCACTATATTCTACATGACCACATCCCTGAATACGTTACTTTCGGTTTCTCTAAAGAATGTTCTTGAGGAAGCCATAAACAATAATTTTATTAAATCTCAGTCCTTAATTAGACATCTTTTTATTGTTCTCTGTGATGAAATAGGAAGTTTACATAACGCACTTCTGCGGCACACCAAAGCACAGGCACTGTCTGGAGGAAAGGCACTAAAGCATTTGGGTAATTAAGTTGGAAGCTGAGCTGGCTGTCTTTTTCATGAAGCACCATGAAAGAACAACTGGCAGACAAGCTATGGTTATTCAGTCTTAGATATTTGGCGGCAGACTTTTTTAAATGAATGTGATATTGTTACTTCAAGAAAACAACTACCAGTATTTTTTGCCAATGATAGAACTTGTGCTTCCAAGTGAAAATTAGAAAAAGATATTTGATGCAATTGTTAGCAATATTAACAAATGTGATTTTTCCTTTTTTTTTGTCAGTGCATAATATATGTCAACACTCAGAAGATCTGCATAACTTAATGGGTCAATATTTTCCAAATAACTCATACTACAAAATCATTTATTCAAAAGGGACAAATGAATTTAATGTAACAGAGTATGAAAAGTTCACTAATATGGTTTCAGATTCTACATGGCAACCTACCTTAAAAAATTATGTACCGGGGCTGAGCCCCGGTGGCGTCGTGGTTGTGCGCGGGACTGCGGCCCACTGGGACGGAGGTTCAATTCCAGCAGTGGGGCTGGGCCTCCTACTCCCACCACCGGAGAGCAGTGATGCCCCCCAAAAAAAAAAAAAAAATTATGTACCGCCCCCACTTAGTTCACAATTTTCAAAGTGCATGTAAAACGGCACTATTTATTGGGCTGAGCCCCGGTGGCGTAAACAGGACTACAGGCCGCGGGCTTGGTGGTTCAAATCTAGCGGCGGCTCTCAGGAGCTGCACTGGGTAGCATCCACGACCACCAGAGGCAGTAATGCCCCCCCCAAAAAAAAAAAAAAAAAGAAAGAAACTATATTACTGGTTCAGGTTTAGTGTAGTTTCAAAGAAAAATTTCCTTAACTCTATAAAAAGGAAGGGCCCTGGTGCTACAGTAGGTTAAGCAGTGGGCTGATAACCAGGAAGTGAGATGAACCCACTAGCTTCCAGAACAAAGATGAGGAAGTTTGTTTCTTTTTTTTTTTTTAGCTTATTTTTAGGCATCACTGCCCTCTGGTGGTGGGAGTAGGAGGCCCAGCCTTTGCTCCTCTGAGCCGGAATTGAACTCCCATCCCAGTGGGCCGCAGTCCCACGCACAACCACTATGCCACCAAGCTCAGCCCGAAGTTTGTTTCTTATAAAAATTTACAGCCCAGTGCATAAGCAAATGTAACAAAGAAAGCTGATGGTGCTTGGCTATCACAAAAAATAGAGCGTCTGGGGTCTTAAAGGCTTGAAGATACAAGAGCAGCCATCTAGCTGGGAAGGAATAAAGTCCACATGCAAGAAGCACATCAGTCTGTATGATCAGGAGGTGTCAATAGGATCAATTATCAAGCAAAAACAAAAAATCATATCATTATGAGTGAGGGGAAGTGTGGAGTAGAGACCCAAAGTCCATCTGTAGGCAACTGGACATCCTCTTAAACAAGGGTCTCGGGATGGAGACAAGCCAGTCAAGGTGCAGTATAACAATGGGCTGAGCCCCAGTGGCGTAGTGGCTGTGCGCAGGACTGCAGCCCACTGGGATGGAGGTTCAATTCTGGCTCCCAGGAGCAAAGGCTGGGCCTCCTACTCCCACCACCTGAGGGCAGTGATGCCTTAAAAATAAAAAAATAAAAACTAAAAAAATTTTTTTTAAAACCAATGATGAAACATACAACTTTCCTCTAGTTCTTTAATGTTTCTTCCCCCCCACTATCATGATTCCAATTCTACCTTACAAATCCAGCAAGACCAGAGGGTGTACATTGGTACAGATAAGAGCTGGAAACACAGGGAATACACGACAGATAAACACCTCAGGACCAATAATGAGAGTAAGAATACTAGGAGGGGAAGGTGGGGAAGGAAAGGAGAAATGATCACAACGATCTACATATAACCCACTCCTCCTGGGGGATGGACAACAGGAGACATCGGACAGTGTAAGACATGAAGAAATAATAATAACTTATAAATTATCAAGGGGGGGGAGGGAGGGAAGATGGGTAGGGGTGGGGAGCTGATACCAAGAGCTCAAGTAGAAAGAAAATGTTCTGAGAATGATGATGGCAACAAATGTACAAATGTGCTTGATGCAATAGATGGACGGATGGATTGCAGTAAGAGTTGTATCAGCCCCCAATAAAATGATTTTTTTTTTTAACGTACAGCCTTGAGAACCCTATGGGACAATTCCACTCTGTCCTATAGGATCGCTCTAAGGAGGAATACACATGATGGTAGTGGGCTTGATTTGGCAAGGCAAGTGAAATAATCCACATTTCTAATTTTGCAACAGACTAAACACAAACACAGATATGAATTCAGCTGACTTCTGTTAAGTCAGGTATTAAAGAGACTATTAAAATATATTATAAAATGGTTTTTCTTTTTTTTTGTCCCTGACAATGAAGTTAGTTTTATAAAATGCTAATATGCCAGGCTTTATTATTTTAAAACAAATAAATACTCTTGAAGTTTCTCAGTCTTGGTTTCTAAACATAGTAAATATTGGCAGCTATAACCTTCAAACAAGAGCTCTTTGGAGGCCTCAATAACTTGTAGGAGTGTGAACATACCAAAATGCTAGAAAGCAGCTGCTACACAGCAATGATCAAAAAGCAAATTACTGCTCCAAGAACACAGATAGATGTCACCAATAATGTTGCATCGAAGAAGCCAAGTTCAAAAGATGGTCAAGCGCATCATTAACATTGAGGATTAAATAATGGTTATCTTGGAGGGGGATATGTTCTCTTTCCTCATGTGCTGGCTACACTTTTTGTGTGCCTCTCTTTATATCTTCCATACTCAAGCCAGAACACTCACTGCCATTGAGTCATTCCAACTCATGGAAACCCATTAAGACAAGGGAGAACTGCCTCCCTGGGCGTTTCCAAGACAATATATCTTCACAGGAGTATACATCAACATGATTTCTTTTCAATTTATATTTTCTGAATCTACACCTGCCTTTGGTTCACCCACAGAAATTCTGTTAGCTCTGGTATGGAATGAAACAAGAGTCATGCCTTTTTTTGGGGGGGGGGCATCATTGCTCTCCGGTGGTGGGAGTAGGAGGCCCAGCCCCACTGCTGGAATTGAACCTCTGTCCCAGTGGGCTGCAGTCCCGCGCACAACCACTACGCCACCGGGGCTCAGCCCGAGTCATGCCTTATAAAAATAGCTCCTTAGGTGCTTCTAATCTGCAGCCAAGATAGAACAATAAGTGAAAGACTACTAACCCAGGAATTTAAAGCCCGGGCATTTTAAATATGGTAGAGCAAAAAGAAAAAGGACTTGGGTGCAAGTTTCAATATAAGCTTCTCTTCAACTAGCTTTATAACCCAACTGCAAACTACTCAATCTTTATGGGCCTCAGTTGCTTCAGTTTTCACTTCTCTACAATGAGAATTAGGTAGCATGTGAAAATTAATGATATAAAAGTAAAAAGTACCCAGCGTTTTGCCTACCACAGACACTCACATATTAGATCCCTTTGATTTTCCATCCAGATCCTCAACTAATCCTAAGGCCTATGACAAGGTGCCCTCTGAGTCTCAATTAGTTCCTCCTTTTTTTGGGGGGGTGGGGGCATCACTGCTCTCTGGTGGTCGTGGGAGCTACCCAGCACTGCTCCTGAGAGCCGCGGCTGGATTTAAACTGCCAAGCCCGTGGGACGCAGTCCCGCACTCAACCACTTATGCCAAACAGGGCTTAGCCCCCTCCTTTTTTTTTTTTTTAGTTCCTCCTTAAAAAAAGATAATTCAACCTAAGAACTGTGCATCAAATAAAGTAGTACGACTATATTTATTATACAACAATGGCATGGCACAGACTACATTTACCAATATAGAGTTTTGCAATCAACTCAAATAAGAGGCAGGAGGACACATTAAGAGAGTATAAGGCTGAGCCCTGGTGGCGTCGTGGTTGTGCGCAGGACTGCAGCCCACTGGGACGGAGGTTCAATTCCAGCAGTGGGGCTGGGCCTCCTACTCCCACCAC